>CM069908.1:146935825-147199893 GCA_036172215.1 Camellia granthamiana | reverse complement strand
GACATATGTCAGATGGGGTGGGTCATATTTATAGATACACCAGAACAAATTAAGAGCTCTTTATTTTATGATCACTCAACCCCAAATTTGATTTAACCATAATGATCCCATTCTCAAACTAAGAGATTGAATTCTTCCCATCTCCTCCCAAACCCCATAAATCTTGTTGCATCTGCACCATAGTTTTAAATAATAGTATCAAGATACATATTTATTGGCCAATATATTGGTGAATATCAGTATCGGAAATACAGAATCCTGATACATATCAATTAACTCAGGGTATTTGGTCTCATAGAAAATGCAAATGTTAATATGAACTTAGAACAAGCATTTAGATGCAAAGAAAATGAGTACCACAACAGTTTGATTGTTCCCGAGGATAATCATGGTAGGAAAAGCTCTATCGATTGTGTTTGCTGCCACAGTTATTGTCCAAGGTGCAGTATTTGTTACTGTTTGAGGATAAGGACCAGAATTCCCAGCAGAGCAGACAACAGAAATTCCTTCGGCCACAGCATGGAAGGAACCAATAGACAAAACATCTTCCACATAACTGGCAAGTGGAGGGTACGAACCTAGGGATACTGAAAGCACATTCACACCATCAAAAATTGCATCGTCAAATGCAGCTAGAAGGTCAGCTGAGCTACAGCCACCAGTAGACCAACAAACTTTGTAGATAGCTAGCCAAGCTGATGGAGCTCCTCCTCTTGCCACTCCTTGAGCAAGTCCCACAAAGCTTGCGTTTTCTACTAAAGCCCCGGCTGCGGTAGATGCAGTGTGAGTGCCATGGCCCGATGCATCCCGTGGAGATAAGAATTCGACTTTGTCACTCGTATTCAACTTTCCAAATTCAGCCTCATACCCCTTCACGTACCAACGTGCACCAATGATTTTCCTGCCAAGTGAATTTTCACACTCACCATTGTTAAAGGCTACTTAACCAGCAATACTCAGATCATTAGAAAATAATGAATATGAAACTGAGAAATTAATGAAAGGGAACATTTTACCTACTAAAAAAAAATGGAAGGGAATATGGAGGGACCACATAAGTTTCCATCATAAACTAGGGAATTTCCTTCTTTTCTCCTCTTTTTTTTTTTTTGGGGGGGGGGGGGGGGGGGGGGTCAATTTTCTATACTAAAAATAAAAGAAATGAAGAATTTTAAAAAATAATAATAATTTAAGGACCTTTCCTACATTTCAGTTCTTAAAGTACAAAAGCAATAGTCAGATGGCTATTTGTTCAAATTACAAGGAATTACATTCTCCTGGTCAGTCCAAATACTGAAAGAATCTGTTTTTAACACCTGATAATAATTCGAAATTGTATGATTAAAATGCATGACCTCCCAAGTTGACATAACAAATTTGTGGGGGAGGAAGATCAGAATTAGAGATTGATAGAAAAGCAAGGATATGGGCTTGTGTGAGTAGGAAACAAAAAATATCTATCCTAGTTCTATCATCAGCACTGGGTTCGAAATTCGAGTCTTAAAGAAATTCTGGAGAATGTTTCCTATCCTGAAATTTGTCTTCTTCTGCATGATAAGGAGAAAAAAGAAACTGGGTCAAAAGAAAATGACATTTTGGAGTCTTATCGAAACTGGGTCAAAAGAAAATGACATTTTGGAGTCTTACCAACAATTTGTCTGTGTGGGCAAGGGCCACGACATAAAATGTATTCTCTCTTTTACGTAATCTTTAAAGAGATGTAAATAACATATCGGAGGAAATCCTTTATTTTAGAGGAGAGCAGATGCATGAAAATAAAAAATGAAGCAAACAAACCTATTACAATTGGAACTATTGAATTCTTCTCCTTCCTGGCATATCCCTCTCCAATGATCCGGAACCTTTCCCATCCCCACATCTGTAAAGCTTTCGGATTCAGGCCAAATTCCTGCAAAATAATAATAATAACCACGATTGAGCCAAATACCCAAAACCAACAAACATCAACTACATTACCATACCAACCAGTGTCCATAACGCCAATAATACACCCAACGCCTGATTGACTCCTCGAGAGGATTCCATTTACCACATGAGGCCTTACTTGCAAAAAATCCCAACTTCTAGTGGTTTGCAGACTAAGAATTCTATTGGGAACTACATGAACAACCCCGGGAAAATCTGCATTTGTCAAATAGCAATTGCTATTAACTATTAGCAAGACTAAGAATTATTAAGTAAACAGAGTTATCAGTTCACCAACATTAAAACACCTGCAGTAAGTGCTGCTTGATGGGGAGTTAATACCGCAGCAAACCCTGAAAACCCATGCTTGTAGCTGTACAAAATTGATTCCATGGCAGCTTCTCGGCTGCCAAGCAAAAACCCCACGCTATTACTTTCTTTTCTCACAAGAAGAATTCAAATTAATTAAAATAACACAATTATAGTAAGTAAGCTAATTTCTCTGCAGATTCATGAGAAAGTTTATCAGTCTTTGTTTCTTTGGGACTTAAACAAACTCAAATAACCCAGCATCAATTGTTTGTCATATCTTAGTTGAGATGAGTTTTCATTTTCTTTTCTTTTATTTTCTTTATTATGACAGAGAACCCCAACCCATGCATCATGTCATCCACTACAAGACCTTATGAATAAGCTCTGAATGCATGAAATCACGCACAAATCACATGTATCGATTTAGTCTTTGCAATCAAGAAAATCGAACACGAGACCTCCAAGAATTACCTTTTTTGAACTCTCATGTTGTTTCCATCTTCTTTCAGTAAACGGAAATTCAATTAAATTTAAAATTGAAATTTTCTTTTCCTTATTTTTTAGTTTTCCCAGCACAAAAATTATGGGCAAAACTAATGAAAGAACATCTTCAAAATTAGTCACCTTTTTCCGAAGCCGCAATTATACGAACAGTTGGTGAACCAAATATAAAATCCAAGTATATATACATATTTATATGTGTATTTGAGCCGATACAGAAAGAGAATTGATGAATTACCTTCCAAGAATATCTGAAAGAATCTCATGGTGTGAATCTGTAACGAGTTCAGTCTCATCATGTTGTCTCTCTCCCATATACACAATATGAACCTGAAATTGAAAACAGAGTAAAAAAAAGAACAGAAAATGAAATAATATGTAATTTCCAAAACCCATTTGTTACATTGCTTGAAACAACAGCAAGGACAATGCATTGTTGTTGAAGAAGAAGAACAAGAACTATGGCTATGGCATGGATATTCCAAGAAACAGCCATCAGAGAGAGACCTGAAAATTCAGAAGAGCACACAGAGGAAAAGCATTTAGATAAAGGGCAAGTGAAGAGTCCAATCAGAAAGACAAAGTGAGAGAAGGGTCCGCAATGGAGCCTCTGCATTAACTGCTAGTGTTTCTACTATTGATGAATAGGCTTGCCATGGATTTTGGCACACAGTACTCTGTTCTGTTTCACTTCTTTTGTTTTGTGAGTGGGTGTCAGTGGTTGGTAGGTGAGCGCATGATATATCGATCGTTTAAATCATTGAATCGAATTAATCCGTTATATTTTAGATGTATGCATGATAATTAATGGATAGTTGTGAATTAATTTTTTTAATCCGCCTATTTTGGATTGATGGCGGATTTAGGGGTTGTTTGGAATGTTTTAAATAAGTATATTTTTTGTCTTTTTAGACTAAAAAAATTGAGGTTAAAAATATGAATGTTTGGGTTAACTTTTTGATTTTTTATAGAAAAAATGTGTATTAAAAAATTGTATAAATTAATATGTAGGGGAAAATTAGTATTGGGAATTGTGGAACCGTAATTATTGGCTTTTGGTGAATAGTGATAACTTTTTAACTTTTTGAGTAACTTTTTGACTTTTTAGCTTTTTTGAGACTTCCCAAACTTGGCCTTAATATTCCACTGAACCGCGAGAACCCCTAATAATTTATATGACTTTGTTTTTAATTTATTTATATATTCTATTTGTCTATTCAATTGAAAAATAGTTTAAATATTCTGTTGAATATATTTTGTTGAAAAAGAGTTTTCAACTTAAATATATTTTTTGAATTGAAAAAAATAAATGTATTATTTATTTATATTTTTTTATTTTTAAATCTAATTCTAAAAATAATAAATAACAAAGATAATATATGCTGGTTGGTTTTCGTTTCTAAAAATAAATATAAATGTAATAATATAGAGGCATACAATCTCTACTACTGCTCTATTCATGGTTTTGGTGGTTTGAATTGTTTTTATATTTAGGCCAAGTTTGGCATACTTCAAATAATCCATCTTTTTATCTTTTTATCTTTTTTCCATCACATCACCTCTCTACTTTTTTGCACATCTTTTCGTAAAAAGACAAAAAGTACACTTATTTAGGTCATTCCAAACAACCCCTTAAAAAACCACAGATTGTAATATTTTATATGAATGAGGCATACAGTGATTGTAATATGTGAATGAGTTATGCAGTGATTATAATACTTTTTTAAGTCATTGACTGTAATTTTTTTATTTTGTTTTGGAAAAGTGTACAAATTGAATTATGTTAAAAATTTATAAAATTTTAAACCGTCAAACCGATTCGCATCCATTCGTCAATCTGCTCAATCCACATTCACCGGATTAGCGGACGGATGCGATTGATTTCTCTAATCCACCAATCTAGCAGATGGATGGCAGATTGAAAGTTCTGTGGCCACAACCGACCCGCGCGCCATCCCTACTAGTTGGTATAGGTTCCTTCGTATCTCTTTATATTCCTTTTGTAATTTTTAATTTAGATTTGTATTGATTATTTGAATCTTTCATTTTCGTTTGGGAACAATTTTTTTAGTAATTTTTTGATTCTTTACCTAAAATATGATGTAAAAAAATTAGTATATGTGGGATGAATTTTTAATTTTTACGAAAAAGATGTGTAAAAAGTTGAGAGAAAAGGAAAGCTTTGACTTTTTTGTGTAAATTGTTAGCTTTTTTATTTTTTTAGTAATTTTTTAACTTTTAAACTAAAAAGTGATGTTGCCAAACGAGACATTTGTAAGTCTTATAATAAAAGTTGTAAATCATATTTTACAAAATAAATGGTAAATATAATTAAATTTAAATTACTTGTTTTATAAAATAAAATAGGATTTATTTATTTATTTATAGTTGTATGATAAATTTAATTTTTTACATTCATTACGGGACTTACGAGATGAATTAAAACTTATAAAAAAGAATATGAAGAGGTATAAAGAAATAAAATATAAAGAAGAATTTAGGATGTATTTGTTTGGACGGATTGAATAAGAGATAATTGTAATCTATCGAATTGTTAGTCTTGGATACATTGTCTCCGAATTATTTAGTTGGAATAAATTTGTATCCTATGTTTGTTTAATCATAAGATTAGATATCTGTATTGAACTATTCTATTGAATCCTATGTTTGTTTAGTCATGAGATTAGATATTTGGATTAGACTATTCATATGAATCCGATGTGTATCCTATTTTATTTAATTTTTTGACTAAAACTTCTAAAAAATTAAATAAATAGAATATCAATAAAAATTATATAAATTTATTTTAATCTTTAGTTGAGATTTTTTAATTTTATTTTAATTTGAACTTTTAAATAAATTCAACTTTTAATTTTATTCTTAATTAAATAAATTGAACTTTAAATTTTACTTTTAATTTTCTAAAATTATGTAAATTTTATTTTTTTATTCTAATCTTATTTTAGTTGAGATTTTAATTTTATTTCAATAAGTCTAGAATAACCTCAATCTTAAGCTTGTTAACTTTCGATCGCACACTCCTGAGATAAAATTATCCCACATATAAAAAAATTATTAATTTGGATAAATTCACAATCCGATGTAAAATTTCTGAACCAAACAATGAAGTCATATCCCATTCTTTTATGGATAATGTACAGAGTACTAAATTTTTTACTAAATAAATGATCAAATATCCCATATAAATTGAGATTTGTAATTTTATAGATCCTATATCTTATGAAATATTTAATAATTTGTTTAATAAAAAAATATAAACTTATTTATAAGTCCTTTTTCAGACACTTATGGTAGACTAAGTCCCGTGTAATTTCTTATAGAGTCTTAAGTCTTATTTAGATAGGAATGCATTCCAGAAGATCCTACATAAAAATAACGTGACGTGACACTTAGATAAACATAACGTAACGTGACACCTACATAAACGTAACGTAACGTGACACCTACATAAACGTAATGTGACACCTACATAAACGGAACGTAACGTGTCATGTTACGTTTCGTAAACTTAATCAGTGTGTTTGGTTTGAGTTTTCTGGATTAAGTTTTTTGAAAACTGTTTTCGTGTTTTTTTGTTTTTAGTGAATATTTTTAAAATTTTAATTTTTTTTAGTTTTTTAGATGCACCTTACTTAGATGTATCTAAAAAGTAAAATTTTTGTGAAAAAATATTTTAAAATTTATTAAATACATAAAAATGTATTAAATTATGGTATTTTTTTGTATTTTTGGTATTTAGTGAATTTTTAAAAGATTTTTTTCACAAATTTTTTACTTTTTAGGTATATTTATGTTTGGTATATCTAAAAATTTTAAAAATTGCTTAAAATATTAAAAAAATTCATGAAAAACAAAAAAATACGGAAAATAAGAAAGTAGAATTTTCCGAAAACTGTTTTTAGAAAAACGAAACCAAACAAGCTGAATGAGTTTTTATTTTTTTAAATTAAATGTGAAAATGTCGCTGATTTATGTTGGTGTCACGTTACGTTTCATATAAATATGATTTATGGCAACATTCAATTTTCTATAATTGAATGTTGCCATAGATCATAAGTGTCACATTACGTTACGTTTATGTAAATATATAGGAAATTGAATGTTACCATAGATCATAGGTGTTACGTTACGTTTATGTAGGTGTCACATTACGTTACGTTTATATAGATATGATCTATGGTAACATGCAATTTCCTATAGGAAATTGCATGTTACCATAGATCATAGGTGTCATGTTACGTTTATGTAGGTGTCACATTACGTTACGTTTATATAGATATGATCTATGGTAACATTCAATTTCCTATATATGGTTTTACTATTATTTATGATATTAACAACTAATATTGAGGGTAAATGTGTCAACAAACTTCCTACAAGGCTTATGGAAACATAAGTTTTTTAGTAGGACCATATGTAGCATAAGTCTCCCTAATAGCAAGGTTTTGAAAACCGGACCAGACCGGCCGGTTCGACCGGTTGAACCATCGACCGATCGGGGTTTTGGTCCAGATGCATCCTCTGAACTGGCCAAAATTGAAAACTGGCGTATTTAGTGAGAACCGAAAGAACCGGCGGTTGAACCGGTGAACCGATCGACCCGGAGCCGGTTCGTCGGGTTGTCCGTCTCGGATTTTTTTTTTTTTTTTCTTTATTTTCTTATTATATATATATAATATAAGAATATAAGAAAATTTTAATTTGAAACTCTTTTTCAAGGGTCTCCTTTTGCGAGGAATTCGATTAAGAACTTGATAAAATTATTGTGAAAGTTTTTACTTATTTATAAGAAAAAAACTCTTTCAAAAAAACTCAAGAAATCCATGTGGGATTCAATCAAATGTATTGGAGGGAACATTAAAAATTTGATATCCCTCCAAAATTTTTGCTCTCCTTTCAATCAAACTATTTGAATTAAAATCATATGGAGGGAATATTAAATATTTGATTTCATCTTCAAAAATTGAAATTAATAATATTTTAAAATATATTATTATATTTTTGAGTAAAAAAAATATTAGGACAAATATTTAAGATAATTTAATATTTATAATTTATAATTTTATTACTTATATTTTTATTTAAATATAATTTTAATATATTTATTACGTCACGGTTCAATTCCGATTCAACCCGACGATTGAACCAATGACCCGTCCATTATATCATTTTTTCCGATTCACTTACCAATTTGATTTTTAAAATATTACCTAATAAGAGTTATAAATAATTTTTCCATAAGAAAATTGAGGCGTATGGCATTTTCTTCTTTTATCTCTTCAAACAAATATGCTGTTATTCCGTGATGGTTGGCCACTGTGATATCAGTGTAGAGAGAGAGAGAGAGAATGGTATAAATTGAGGAGAGAGAGAAGGTCAGAGATGATTCGTCTGTTGGGTTAATGCCAAAAAATGGTGCGGAGACCGAGACAGTTGACTATAATTTCCCCGAATTGAGACAAGTGATAGTGGGGTGGGTTTGTTTGGAATTTGTTTGGTATTTTAGTTTTCAACAATGATTCATCCCCCTTTTCCCCCACTCCTTTTGACCCCCTCTCTCTCTCATTGGTTACTTTTTCTTTTTCTTTTTCTTTTTTTTCCTGCTCCTCCAATCACCCCCGTCACGTAGCAAAGGGGGTGAGGGGGGGTGACCCCGAAAAGAGAGTCGCAAGCATTATTCTTTAGTTTTTTAATTATTTTAATTTAGAGTTAAAATATTTTATTTTATATAATTTAAATAACTTATTTTATCTCATACAATTAAAATAACCCGAGCAAATATCCAAACGGGCCAATAAACGGTTCATTCCATGCTTGGATTTCTTTTACAGTTTCACCCCTACAAATCTGTGCTGGTTTTCAAAATAAATTTTAAATTAATGATAAAACTTACTAATTTTAATAATTGAAGTTATAACTTTTTTCATTAGTTTATAATTTTTTATTTTGTTTTACCATTGATTAGCAATTTCTCTTAAAAAAAAAAATAGTAAACCTATTTAAATCATATCAAATCGTACTATATATTTAGTTTTCTTAATTCATGATTTTATTTTGATTCTTGAAAAATGTGAATTGTAATTTACCGCTCAGTCTGTAGTATTTTTCAATTTTTTTAGTTGCATAAAAATCAATCATAATAATCTTATAATTTACTGTTCAATTCAATATATAATTTTTTTCTTTTATTTTTATTTATACAAAAATTAATCATAGAATCAGACATAATATGCTTATATGAGTATCAACCAATCAAATGTTTGGTTTGTTTTTCGGAGAGTTGTTTTTGAAAAAAAATTTAGAGAGAGAGTTTAGAAATTTTTTTGATTTGTTTGGTTATATATTTTGGGAGAGTTGTTTTTTGGAGAGTTTGGGATGATTTGATATTTTAGGAGAATTTGAGTAGATGTGTGTGAGAGAAAAAGTGATTGAGAAGGAGAAATGAGAGAGAAAAAGTGATTGATTGATGTGTAATAGAGAGAAAGTGATTTTGAAAATTTTTTGAGAAAAACTCAAACCAAATAATTTTTAAAATTTTTTTTTTTAAAACTCATCTCCCAAATGCAAACCAAACATGCCCAATATCTATCTTATGTGAGAATGTTGTGTTAATTGTGCTTTTAGATTTTTTTTTTTTTTTTTTTTGGCATCTTTATGAGCACAGTAATTCCTCAGGGTGTTGTTTGTTGCAATTTTAAATGGATTGTTCGTGATTTTTTTTTTACTATTTTATTTTGAGATTCTATGATAGTTGGTTATAGTTTAAGTTTACAATATGCAAATAAAAGTAGTTTAAATAAACTTTAAATAAATTAAAAAATAAAAAATATATGTGAATTTCTTTGGCTCCAGTTTTTAAATTAGTTTTTTTTTTATTTCTGTCATTAGTTAACTTTATTTTCTTAATCAAAATTCTTTAGTTTTCAGGTTTGTTTAGACTAGATGATTATAAAAAATTAAAAATTTTCACTACAAATAAAAATACGTTAGTTTTTGTCCCCCTAAAAAATCTAAAATTAGTTTATTTTCGTTGTTAATAATAAAAATTTAAAATAATTTTTTACGATTGTCCTCAATGGAATTAATAAGTGTGAAATTAACCCACCACTTTTAGCTAAGTGCCTTTGTACATTGAGCAAGTACAAATATTTAGCTAGTGGAGAAGGCATCCTTCTCCTCCAGCGTGATCCAAGTTCGACTCTTCGGGGAAGCAAATTTTTAGTCTTTTCAATGGCTTACTTCAGTGACCTGCCGTAATGACACCTCAAAACATCTTTTTCTTTGTTCAAGAAAAAAAAAAAAGAGTACAAATTATGTAATTTTATTCATCCAACTTGAGCTAGGTGTGGATTAATTGAAGCATACTTAAGGCACAACCCCATAAAAGAAATAATCTTTCAAACAACTTTTGGGTTCGTTTGGGAGGTAGGTTGGCTTTTTGACTTTTTAATTTTTTTAGTTATTTTAGCCTGGGGCTAAAAAGTTTCGTTTGGGAAGGGCTTTTGGCTTTTTTTTTTTTTTTAACTTTTTAGACTTTTTTGTGAGAGAAACAATATAATGATTATGGGTTAGATGTGATGTTTTATCTTATTGGACTAAAAAATCTATTTTGTTTTTGTGACTATTTTAACCAAAAAAACCTGACTTTTTTCTTCTCAAACGGAGCCAAAGACAAGCGAATTAACTAATCATCAAGTTATAGGCTAGATTTGTATTTGTTTGAATAATAATCATATCATATTCTCGTACTCTTGCAAGATCTTCGATATCACTTATTAACAAATTGAAACTTAATTTATGGTTTTTCTTTTTTCCTCTTGAATTGGTGCAACTAGTTGAACGCTCTAAATATAAGACCGTTTACAAAATCATTGTACGGAACAAGTGACAAAGGCTTGTTTGGAAAACCAAATAAAATTGAAATTATGCTTTTTACCAGTTATTTTCATTTCATTTTCTCTCTACAAATTCAAAATCCAAATACAATATTAACATATGATCACAAATCCACTAGCTATATGGTGAGATATTGCACTGTTGTTTGTCTGGTAAAGATAGGGTTCAGCTATTCTGGAGCCTGGAGTGCATTGAGAAGCATTTAGTTTTCCACTCATGATCAATATGGTGATTGTTGGGGGAGCTTAGAAATGACATAATGGTCATCCAATTAATTGTATAAACCAAGAAAGTAGAGGACAACTTTTAATCCCACTGTGAGCCTAAAAAAATTTAAAAATGAGCACTATGACCACTAATGTTAATGGACAAGGAAAATTACATCATATCCCATAATCCACAGGTGAAGTCATATATGGATTCAGTGGCCAATTGCTTTCATTTGGAAATAATGAAAAAGCGGAAGGTTAAATAGGACATTTACTGTAAAAATTAAAATGGTATCAACCATTAATAGGAGAGACATTTGAAATATTTTAGACATTTTGACTAGTCTTATTATAGAATGAATGGAGCCCCAACAGAATAAGCATCTTAGTAGGCATTTTGCCTCACACTATATTAATTAGTAACATTTGGATAACTCTAGAGGCTAGATAAATCAATTTCAGGCGTGTTGTTAGAGTACACAATATGCAAAGTAATTTGACAAAATACAAAATGCAATTTTTTACATACTTTTACAAGATAAAATGTCTGTTAATATTGAAACTGTTTTAACTGTGGATATATGTCTCTTGATTACTTACTTGAAGGGACGAGACTCTCTTGTTTTTAGTGTTAATTTTGTAAATTTTTTTGTTTGATTAGATTGAAAAACTCAATGAATGAAATTCAGGTCTTTTTGAGGTAAGCAAATTATTTATAACAAAGATATGAGTTTCAAGAAAATGTTTTCAAAGTTCTTACGGAGTGGAATCATACCATAACGGATACAATATAAATCTTTTGAACAGCAAACTATTTTTTTAATAAATTCATTTGGGACCAAAAGTAGAGATGATAAAAAAAAATTGGAAAAATTGCAAATACATGTAATAGTCGAGAAATTATTACATTAGAGATGGAATTTCTTATAGTGCAATTCTGACACACATTGAGGACTTGCATCATGCACACAGTAAAGTTACACCACCATAAAAATATAAATAATTTTTACTATCCTATTTGATATTTACTCTAAAAAATAGGCAAAATTCAAAACATCGACAATAGGCAAATCCAAAATAGGCAAAATTCAAAACATAGACAATAGGCAAATCCTTAAAAAATTCAACAAGTAGGCATGCATCATCACTTCATCTTCTTAATTCAACAAGTATACTATTAAACTTGATTTTTATTCTCCTTTGACTCTAATTTTAAACTTTAATTGCCAACCATTTACCCTTCTCTAACAAAAGGTTTGATATATATTGATGATGTAGTTTTGTCAGACGAGAATGAGTCGGACAGGATTCGGATGTTCTACGGGTTGGCCAAACTTTGTCTTCCCAGCAGCATCTGCACCAAGTTCGGTAGGAAGGACCTAAGGGCTAAGGTTCCTTCCCGAGGACCATCCGATGGTTAAGTTAGATTGGAAACAGGAAGGAGTCCAGAAGTAGTTAGAGAGAGTATGTATGTATTGATATCTTTCATACCTTTGTTGGCATCTTGGCTTACCATGCCCCATGCAGGATTGCTCCCATGTCTTTGTCTTTTCACGCTGTCCTACCAGCCGTAAGTCTATGGCTATTTGTAACTGGCCATGGCAACGTCGTCATGTCACGGAAATCACATAAGAAAAAGGGACGACTTGTCTCTTCTTTTTGTCTAGCCCCTGGGCCTAAGTTGGGTTAGGAATTATTTGGACAGCCCATTGGACCACCTATGTGACGTTCCAAATTTTCTTTTGGAACATCATAAAATTTAAATAACAAATAACTTATTAAATAAATATTTTAATAACTAATTAGGGGAAATTTAGTTTTTCACATAGTCAAAACTTAACAACTAAATTACGAGTCCACATACAATATTACAACAACTTTGTAACATTCGTGATTACTAATACCAAGGATAATAAAATTTTATTTCGATAGAGTCTTGACTTTAAATTAGCCAATGTTCAATATTAGCAGCAGCTCCAAATTCAGCCTCAGTCCCTTCTTCGACATAATCTAGCATGAAACGCCAGGGCAAAAAAATATATGCCATGAGTTTTGCAACACAGTAAGAAAACGAAACCAACCTACCATTCTTTTTAAGAGAAAACAATTGAATCATGACAATTAAAATAATAGTAAAATTTAATAGCATGATAAATGTATCAACCATTATAATAATTTCGACAATTTTAATAGTTTGGGTGACACTCAAAATCTCACCAAAGAGATTTTCTTACTAACCACTAAGCATGGCAATGGTTAATTTGAAACCCCCCCTTTGTCCAATATTCAAGTGTTACCAACCGTAACTACCAAGGATGTTCACGTTCGGAGTTATATACCCAAGTAGTGGCATCCGTGGTCTGCCCCAAGGAAACGGTTTGCCAGGGGTACGTAACCTCCTTGTGTGCCACCTGCACATCCACCCTTCTTCCAAAACCGAATACCGAAAAAGGGTTCAAATAAGTCCCGTGCCATCTTAGGGTTTCGCGACACAATTTACGTAAGAATTCTCAAAACCAGGGCTCACCCTGAACAACCGGTATTAACCGTCAACCCTTAATTTCGTACACTATTTAAAACCAAGACTCACCCTGAACAACTGGTATTTACCGTCAATTGTTAACTTTGTATATGTCGTTAATCATTTCAATTAGTTTTGATATTAATCACAAATAATTTCAATTTTTAATTACAAATAATGTTATACCAACTCATTAAATGTCACGACCCGTTCCCTGTACCCAAGGGTTAAGTATCATGATGGTCAGTAACTGAAGTTACCTCCGGCCAATTCATAAACAAAATAATAAATGCAAGCGGAAGTAATATTTAAATGAGGGTACCAAAATAATCATTGGAGTTTCTATTTTTATTTTAAAATGTATTGACCAAAAAGGCCGATATTTACATATAAAAATATCATAAAAGTGTTGTGTGTGTCTATTCCGCAGCCCCGCATCTAAGACTTTCCAAAAGTTATTTCTGAATTGTATTGTTTCTTGAAAATTGGTAAACAACTATAAGCACATGGCAGAGTGAGAAATATTATACCAAGAGTATAAGGGACACGAAATAACTATGGATAGTTAGTTAGGCCAAAACATTTAAGATAACTTAGTCGAAACAAATAATCCTTTAAGTAGCAAAACTGAGATTATGTAAATAAATAACCATAACCACGGTACAGAGCAGAACAGAACAGAACAGAACAGAGGTCACAGAAGTGACAGTCAAAACAGAGGTACGGACTCAAGAGGTGGCTCGTACGGACTATAGAGGTGGCTCTCACAATAGTGTAGCACTTATCTCCGCACAGCACTTTGCTCCGCCCAGAACAGAGGTACGGATTCAAGAGGTGGCTCGTACGGACTATAGAGGTGACTCCCATAATAGTGTAGCACTTATCTCCGCACAGCACTTTGCTCCGCACAGAACAGAGGTCAATGGATCCATGACAAAACAGAGGACCACAAAGTGGTCAAACAGAAGCCAATGGTTATTTAAGTCCCCTAAGGCGTGGGACTCCCGTGGTGGTACTTACAAAACATAATTGTATATAAGATCATAGCCAAATATTCTTTAAAAATAAAACAAATATATCCATGGGTTTCACTTTAGCAAATATGATTCAGAAAATAATCCACGTAACTGAAATCTTTATAAAACATAACTTTTATTAATATACTAATAAAACATAAATTGTATAAAACAGATTTTAGTAAATCAAAACATACGTAAAATATATTACGGTAACTCAAGGTATAATATAACTCACCTTAACTTTAATACCTTACTCTTTCTTTCCACTATCACAGACCCTCTCTACTTCCATTATTTTTTCTTTTCTTTCTTTTCTTCTTTCTTTCTTTCTTTCTTTTCTTTCTTCTTTCTTTTTCTTTCTTCTTTTCTTTCCTTTCTCCAGCTAGGTGAAACGCCTCCATATTTATAGGGAGGTGAGCCCCGTCCGCGGCCAACACGTGGCTGCGCGTCACTTTTTCTAAAATTTAATTTATAATTATATAGATTTATTCTTATCCGTAATAGATATTTAAGATAATTGTCATTTGACCCAATATTTTAATATAATTATATAAATAAATTAATTCCTAACTAAATTACACTCTATCGTATATCAACATAAAATAAATTATTTATTTTACTACCACACCCATTATTATTATTATTATTATTATTATTATTATTATTATTATTATTATTATTATTATTATTATTATTATTATTTTGACCCCTAAACTTTTAATAATTATATTATTTTACAAAATTACACAGTAATATATAATAAATTATATATTTTTCGAGCTGAGATTAAATAATATTAGTATAAATTCTACGGAATAATTAAAAATCTGAGTTGTTACATTAAAATTTCCAACATAAAATATTACATATGTCACACAATAATAAATAATTGTACAAAATTTAAATAAACAAATTATTTAAACCATGGTATGAAATAATAATTTAGATACCAATAAATCATAATTACACACATGCATAGATTTTTTATCTACAAGATTAGTCTAGCACAATATTAATTTTTTTAGTCCAAATAAACAATTGAAGAGATAATTTTTTATTCCTCCTTAATCTGCCAGAATTTTTAGAATGCATAACTCGTAATTAAAATTATAAATAAATTACTTATACAACTCTAAAATTCATATAAATATACAGAATACTCAATAAATGTATGGTCATTTTTTAGAAATCATTTTCCAAAAATAAATTATAAATAATTTTGAAAAATTCAAAGAAAATTTATGACACAGATTTATCACATTTTCTTAAATTAATTCCATACTTAAATTTATAGATCAATTCCATAATCTAAAAATTTATTATGAAACTAGACTTCTCAAATTTCATTTTTTGTTTAGAAATTACTAGATTTGATTTAATATAAAATTTTTAATGATTTTTCAAACACATAGTAAAATCTGCCTATAGCTCCAGATTTGGTTAAAAATCTGTATAAATTCGTATAAAACTCCATAATTGTTACAAAAATTCATGGATGAAGTAGATATCATTGTAAACAACTTTGTAGAATAAATTATCTTCAAAATTTGAGTGTAAAATTGTCTAAAAATTCGTACAAAGTTTCTAGCAGATTCAAGAACCAAATAAATTCTTCAATCCTCTCTTCAATAGTATAAACTACAAATGCAAGTATATTTTCACAATAATATCATGACTTTAAGACTATCAATATTTTTAAATATTTGATATAAACATCACAAAATTTACATGCATATATATAAAAATTTCTATATATAAATTGGTTATTTTATCATATAAATATAATCTGAAATTTCAACAATTAAAAAAATGAGAGGGTTGAGAGGGTTTTCTTACTTAATAATAGGATGATGAAATAGTAGAAAATTTTAGTTTCCTTAATCTCCCACTCTTCTTCTTCTCCTACTGCTTTGTTGCTCACAGAATTTTCTTTTTCCTCATTTCCTCACTGAATGCAAGCATGCATATATATATATATATACACAATGCACTGCTGAGGCTCTCTCTCTCTCTCTCTCTCTGTCTTTATTCTAGTCATTCTGTGGAATCTAGTCAAATTTTGCAAGTCCAAGGCACATAATTGGGTCTCATCTCCTATATTGCATGCAAGAAAACAAGTGGCAATGTTGCCACCAAAAAAATCTGCCAAAACTTCTCTTTTTTTTTTTTTTTTTTCTTTTTTTTTTTTTGTATATTTGTCTATTTGTATAGGTTTCTTAAAATTGATATACTAAGATTTTTAACTAAGGTATTTTGTAAAAATAATTATCATGTTGAATCCTTATTAAAATAATTTATAAACAACAAATATTGAGCATCTACAAAATTAGTATTCTTAATAATATCTTTGTTTGTGATTGAATTGGGTTAATTTAAAACTAACTTTTACACTAATATATATTTCAAATAAACTCTGGATAAGTTAATTAATTAATTAATTATTATTATTATTTTAGAATAATTAAATACGGGTTTTCACAACCTATTTGGGCTATGCCTATCAGTAGTCCTCCATTCTCAAGTGCAATTTTAGTCCAGTGAAGAAAATCAAAAGTGCCCTATTTGTTATGTTCGATTGGGCTTGTAATGCTTAATCCTTATTTGACACGTCGCTCGGTCCATTGCTTGATTTTAATGTGATAGTGCTCGGTCAAAATAATGCACGTTGCGTGTGCTTAGTAAAATAAGCTTGTTGATTTATTAGGCTTCATTATTCCAACAACTTAGTTCCATTGAGGTACTAATTGATTTTTGGGTGGAGCCCATGCAAGATTTTTATTTGGTTGTTTGAAAATAATTCTCGTAAATCTATTTTTTGGATATTTGTTGTATTATGATCACCATAGGACCCTCTAACTTTCTAATTGTTGACTACTTTATTTGGTTGGTTTTCATGTCTTTTTAAAAATTCAATACTTATCGCTATGTTTGGAATTATTGAATTGACAAGGCCTCACCAATTTTTTTGTTGAATGGCATGCTTGATTGATGTTTTGTCAAATAGTGCATAAAAACTATTCTTTTTCTCAGAGTCCAAGAGACCCACTACGACAATCCTACGAATCACAGTGACTTATTTAGAGAGAGAAGCAAAATTGTTGCACTTTCTCTTGTTATATCCATATACCTAGAAGCTTGTGATTTTTTTGGGTTTGGTTTTGGGTGTGGAGAGAGAGAGGAAGTCGTGGAGTGTGATGTTGTTGATGGAGGCCATTTTTTGAAAGGAATGGAGGAGCAAGTGAGTTACAAGTGATTGTCTTGGTTTCTCTAAGAAGACTGTTTCTCTCTCTCTCTCTCTCTCTCTCTCTCTCTCTCCCTCTCCCTCTCTCTATCTGTTTTCAATCTTTGCTTACCATTTGCTAGCTCATATAGTCTTAGAGGGTTGTTAATGACGCGCTATAATTTTCTGGAGATTCATGCTAAAGACGATGATGAAGAAAAACAGAAGAGTATTAATTTCTCACGATTTTTTGAAGACGGGTTCAATTGACCCAAGAGTGGTGACTTCAAGTAAGAGCAGATTGGCGTGCACTTTTGCTAAGGTTTTGCATTTTTGAGTTGTCGCTGGTATAGCCCCAGTTGATGGAATTTAGAAAAGAAAATGTCAAGTATGATAGCATATGCCCAGTTACAATTTTCTTAGTCTCCGTTTGATGTTGATGGGGTTCAAGCTGCTGATCAGATGATGGTCTCTCACATGGCGGTCTTCTGCATGGCGGTCTTCCACATGGTGATCTTTTGCATGGTCTTCCATATGGTGGTCTTCCGCATAGTGGTTTTTCGCATGACGCTTTTCCGTATAGTCGCCCATATGAAAGACATCGCATTTGAAATGCTCTATAGCAGATAGCAGACAAATGTATATTAGTGCTTGGTTCCGCTTCATGATGTTGACCTCCTTTATTTGTTCTTGTGCTCATTTTGGAGAAGTGTTTATTTGTTGCTTTTGAGTTTACAAGACCGTAAGGTCGTATACCTTGGATGGGTGCCTTAGATAGTCAGCTGATGGATTAGCTCTTACTGTAAGGTTTGACTTAATTTGGCTGAGGCGTTAGACAGTCGGCTGGTGTTTGGCACTTATCGCAAGGTTTGACTCAGTCTGGCTGAGGCCTTAGACAGTCAGCTGGTGTTTGGCTTTTACCGCAAGGTTTGACTCAGTTTGGCTGAGGCCTTGGACGATCAGCTAGTGTTTGGCTTTTACCACATGATTTGACTTAGTCTGGCTAAGGCCTTGGACGGTCGACTGGTGTTTGTTTTTGTCATAGCATATGGATGCAAAATAGTGATTAGATTTTAGTAGCCTCTTTTTATTGATGATGGGATCTGCTCAAGTTTAGTTTATACATAATGTTTTGACAATAATTAGGTTGAAATTAGCACTTAACATAAATAGCAAACTAAAGAACTGAAAATGGGGGTAACACATGAAACAAAAATGAAATGGAACTGGACAAAATAAAATTGGATCTCCACTGAAAATATCTCCTAAGGTACTCAGCATAAAGAAGGTTTCTGCCTTAGGTTCAGAGTTCGAGCTCGGGCTCTGTTCTCTTTTCATTGGTTGGCAGGGGTCACGTCTCTATTTCCGTGCAGATGACCATTAAGTCTTTTGCGTTCAAGCACTTCTGGGCCTTTGTCAAGACCGCCGCCATTGTGTCTAGGGGGTTTTGCGGGGTTTAGTTGTGGTAAATCGACTCAATTGGACTTGGCGGATCAACTTATCCACCTGATCCTTGAGGTTGATGCAATTATCCGTGTTGTGGCCGTGGTTACGGTGAAAATGACAATGTTTTGATTGATCTCGCTTGTCAGAAGGGCCTCTTAAGGGTCTGGGCCATTTCAAGTTATAGTCATGCTAGATTTGGTATAAGACTTGCTCCATGGAGGAATTTAGGGGTGTATATTGCTCAAACTGACTGGTGAGGTGAATTGGAGCCGATCGGTCAGAGTATAGGGGGCGGTTGGAGTATCGGGTGGATCGGTCAGGATATTGGTTATGTTTCGGCTTAGGCTCTTTTCTTTTTTCTTTTTTTTATCTTTTACTGGTGAAGGTTTGGGCATAGAGTCTTGGTGAACTACCATAGAGTCTTCAACATTTATGTATTTATGGGCTTTGACTAAGAGGGTTGTTATGGAGCTCGAAGGATTTTTAGAGAGGGAGAGAGAATAGGAAGTCTAAGGAGCGTAGATCGACCATAAATGTCATTAAGATGACCTTGTCATCATTCTTTTCAACTTGCAAGGCCTCAGTATTGAAGTGAGTCACATAGCTACGCAATAACTCACCCTTAGTCTGTCTGATGTTTGGCAACTGAGTTATTGGGCGCCATTGGCATTAAGCACCAATGAAGTGGCCCAAAATGTGTTTACTTAGCTAGTCAAAAGAGGTGACTGAGTCAGGCTTAAGTTGACTAAACCATAGTTGTGCTAACTCCTCGAGTGTAATAGGGAAAGCGTGATACATGATCTCGTCTGGGAAGGAGTGGAAGATCATGAGTGTTTTGTAGGCTTTGAGATGGTCAATTGGGTTGGTCGTGCTATCAAATGTATCTATGAAGGGCATTTTAAACTTTGAGGGTAAAGGCTTATCTCTGATGGAAGCAGTAAATGGAGAGTTGGTGGTTTGGACAAGATTATCAATGGCCAAAGAGGTCTTATTTTGAATCCAAGACCCTTTGTAGTTGGAGTTTGATAGCCCATAATTCCTTGTTCCAAACAGGGATATTGTCTCCTCTGGCATGAGGGGGTTGGACATTGCTAACTTCTCTTTCATGGATGGTAGTGTTTTGTTGTTGTTGATGGTGGTTTTAGAAGGGTTGAGGGTCATTTCGGTTGAGTTGCAAACCTTGAGGAGGGATAGGTAAACTATTCGGATTTGGCGGGATTTCTCGTGGGCCGAGTGGTGGAAGGAGTGGTCCTTGTTGTCGCTAAGGATGGTTGTCTTGGACTTGGTCTTGGTTTTGAGGAATGCCTTGTGGTGGTAAGGATGGAGGAGCTGCTAGCTCACGTTGAAGTAAGGTGTGGATTAAGGCTTGGTTTTGTTTAGCCAAGTGGTTAATGCTGTTGGTAAGTTCGGTGAAGTATTGAGGTGGGTTGTTTGAATTGGAGGGCTCGGTTTGAGGATTTCTGGTGGTGTGCTATGAAGCCATGGATCGTGTCGTAACCATTCACTTCGACACTGAAGATGGGTGATAAGGAAACCATTTCCTGCGACAATGAACACAACTGCCAATCGAAAAGTTTTCCACAGGTAGCGCCAACTGATGATGCAGTTTTGTCAAGCAAAAGATGTGTCGGATAGGATCCATATGCTCCACGGGTTGGCCAAACTTCGTCTTCCTAGTAGCACCTGCATTAAGTCCAATAGGAAGGACCCAGGGGGTGGGGTTCCTTCCTAAGAACCCTCCAATGGTTAAGTTAGATTAGAAAAAGGAAGAAGCCCAGAAGTAGTTAGAGAGAGTATGTATATATTGATATTTTTCATACTTTTATTGGCCTCTTGGCTTACCGTGTCCCACTCATGATTGCTCCCTGTCTTTGTCTTTTCACGCTGTCCTACTAGTCATAAGTTTATGGCTATCTGTAGCCGACTATGACAACGTCGTGATGTCACAGAAATCACGGAAGAAAAGAGGGCGACTTGTCTCTTCTTTTTGTCTAGCCCCTGGGTCTAAGTTAGGTTAGGAATTATTTGGACAGCCTATTGGATCACTTATTTAGGCTATGCCCATAATATATATATTTGTATTCAACTTATGAAAATACAACCAGTGATTAATTATAAAAGTGTAATTATTAATTTTTAATATTTTATATTATTTAATAAATAACACATTTCACTATTTTTTTTAATAATAATTGAATAGGAGTTGATAATTGCACACACTTTTGTTCTAAGTATCCTAACGTTTTGGGTAGCCACATTTCACAATTTAAGCAACTAGAACTTTCTAGTACATTTATGGCAATATCAAAAATATATTCATCTCTCACTTTCTAAAATATTTTCCTGCAACAACCCAACCACAACGAGTTCAGATCTTCTTCTCGGAGGATCTTTACTTGGCTTCTTATTTGGTGGGCTATTAGGCTCACTTTTAGATCCAATTTCGATAATTTAAATCGTTCATATTTTAAAATTTGTTGAGTATATCATACCTGTAAAAAATCAAGTCGATAAAATATAAAAAACTACGTATTCGGATCATCAAACTAAAAACCGTTTTATTAAAAAATAAAATTGTTTTATTAATTTTTTTTAATAAATAATTTTTAGTTCGATGATCCAAACACGTAGTTTCCGATATCCGATCAACTTATTTTTTTACAAATATAATATACTTGATAAATTTTAAAATGTGAACGGTTCGAATAATCGAAATTGAGCCAAAAAGTGAGCCCAATAACCCACCAAATAAGGAGCCAAGTTGGTGAGGATTTCGACTCAACCACAACGCCTTCCTCTGTATCGCCCCTAGTTGCCCTTCCCTCATTCCATCTATCATCGATGCCCTCTCCCCACCCCTTTATCTTCTCTCTTCCTTGATACCATGTTGTCTGTCCTACCTCATTCTCATGCAAGTCCTTCCCTGACTTCCATGGGGACAAGGGGGTTGAGGGAGTAGCAGGGCAGGGTGGGTGGTTGGAGAAGATTGAGGCATAAAAAGCGCTGATTAGTGAAAATAGAAAGATGGTGGCAAGTGAATGCAAAAAGTTTTTTTATTTTTTATATGTAATTTTATCCTTGATAATAATTGAAGTTAAGGTAAAATTTAAATTTAAAAATTAATTTTGATCAGTTCACTATATTTAAAAAAAACTGTTGTGAAATGCAATAATAAATTTTTATCATGAGAAATTGGACTCAACAAACTAATATCATAGATACTAATATAAGTTTTTTTGAAAAAAAATTATAAAAGTTATTTTTATTTATAGGACATTCCTTTACATTATTGTCAACAATGCTATATATATTGAATTTGTCCAATCAATTATTCGGAAGATTATTTAGCCGATCATTCAAAATAATAACAATCGTTTGGACGAATACGAACTAGCAAATATGACAATCACAATTGATAAAGATACGACAATCGTCCAACTTAAATACTTTGAATGATTTGGACGAGTCCAAATTTGATTGACGAATCATTTTTCATTATGTGAATAGCAGCTCAATTATTTGTACATAGTAAAATTTGAATTGAAAATGACAAGGCAACCAAACCCGTTTTGAAAGTCGCCAACTAAGCATTTATGTACAGATAGATGGTCTCTACGCGGCGGGACAAATCTCCGACGATCCCCCAAAGTTCGTTCCTCAAAATCTCTCTCTCTCTCTCTCTCTCTCTCTCTCTCTCTCTCTCTCCTTCTGTTTGTGAATGGAAACACTCCGGAAACAAGCCTCGAAGTTCAGGGAACAGGTCGCCAGGCAACAGCAGGTCCTCTCTCTCTCTATCTCTCTCTCTCTCTCTCTCATATATATATATATACTCTGTTAAACCCTAATTTGATCCCGCTCATGATTTCTCAGACCAAAGTTCATTTGCCTAGATCTATTGACAAGTTTTATTAGTTGTATTGTTTATCGGTCCTTGAATTTCTTCAGTTTCCTAATTTTTAGTCAATTCATGCTGTTCTGTGCTGCTTAGTTTTGTGTAATATTCGTGATTTTTGGATGTACTGATTTGGATGATTTATCTGTATGTCGCGATTTCTTTTTGGTTTGATTAGATCAGATTGCATATTCTGCCCTATGCATTGTAACATTAAGAATTTGATCTATATAATGAAGTTGAATTTCGAACTGCCAGACCATTCTATACAAGAAATCATGTTGATAGTCGTTATTTTGGATGTACTGATTTGGATGATTTATGTGTATGTCTCGAATTTCTTTTTGGTTTTGATTAGGACAGATTGCATATTCTTCCCTAAACACTGTAACATTAAGAATTTGATCTATATAATGAAGTTGAATTTGAAACTGCAGACCATTCTATACAAGAACTCATGTTGATAGTCGTGATTTTGGATGATTTATGTGTATGTCTCAATTTCTTTTTGGTTTGATTAGGTCAGATCGCATATTCTTTCCCAAGAACTGGAACATTAAGAATTTGATATATATAATGAAGTTGAATTTCGAACTGCAGACGATTCTATACAATTTCGATTTCAACAATGTCAAATAATATTGGATGATGAAATATGTATCCTTGCTTGAACATGATATGTTCTATAGGCTCGTACCTCTGCTTCCCTGGCTTCTAACAGGAAGCTAAGGATGATGAAATATGAATTTGTTATATTGGTCCAATGCGGATTTCTTGTGTTGGTAGTGGGCATATCATGTAACAAAAATATTTGAAGGCAATAGTCAAGTAGATCGAAAAACTTGTTTCAGCATTAATATGATACTGTTGTTTTTTGGTATTGTGCAATGCCAATGATAGAAAGGTGAGAATTAAAAAATGATTAGTTCTCGCCCCAGTTAGTCCATGGAAATACATGGGGTCCATCCCTTGTCTTTACAGAGATCAAGGTTTAATCTTAGACAATAATGATATTTAAACCTCAAATTGTTTTGAGTTTTTATGATGCCTCGCCTAAATCTGGTCATTTAGCTGGAATAATCTGCTAAATGTTGTAGAGTTTTGAATTTGTGAGGTTTGTTTTCCTTTGGTGAGTTTTGAATTTGTTATGAAACAACATACCAAGAATCACCCTCGCCACCTTCCAATATTTATTGTCTCTCCCCTTGTAAACGGGAGAGAGACAGACAGATATACAAATCTCCCTTGGTGGAGGTCCATGTATCATTGTTAATTTATTATGTCACAAAACAATTGATCCCATAAATTAGAGATAGCTTGTTCTAATAGTAACTAAAGAACAACTGGAAGTCCTGGTAATTGCACAGAGGTTAGTTGTTGAAACCACACGTATAAAAAATTGCATGTTTTGACTGTCTATGATTTAGAGAGAGAGGGAGAATTGGTAGTTTACCACTCGAAACTTCTGAAGGTTCAGCTGTTCTTCTAATCCTCAGTGGTTATATTACAATTCTTTATATATAAAATAGACCGGAGGGGATAAATGTGGACTTTAAGTGGCTTTTTGACTAATTTAGGCACTTCCCAAACGTAGAAAATGCCTTGAACTATGATGAAATTTCCAAATTTTCTCAATTACACTATTTTAGGTAATGAATTCTCAATTCAAATGCTAGACAGTACAATTTTCCCATTCAAATTTAGGGGGAATGTCCAATGCACCGTAAATATGATCTTAGACCGATGTCGTTCATGGCCATAGGTATATCTAAGGCTGTGCACATTTTAGACTCTGATGATCATGCCAACTCTATATTACCCTCCTGGGCTTGTTAGCTTCTTCACTGATAGTTGGCCAATGTGGAAACTTTGTTAAAAACAAGTTTTTATTCCTTACGGTAAAGAGAAAATTGTAATACTTGTATTTACATTTAGAAGTCTGCCTTGGGCTTCATTCAAATTAATTTTTTTTAACAATTTTATGATTGCCATGCCGGTTGACTACTGCCATAAATTCCACTTTGATGCTGCTAAATTCCAAATCATGTGTTTAATCACTGTACTCCCTCTGTGCATGCACACACACACACACACACACACAAAAAGGGACATATTTTATCAAAATGACCTGTAGTCAAAGGTGTTTTACGCTGCATAATGCTGTTGACATTTCATGCTAATGTGATGGGTGCTATATTTGTAGGGTTTACTTGTTTTTATATTTGTGAAGTCATATCATGAAATTTGGTTTAACATTCCAATGGCATCGTGTACAAGCTACTGTTAGATAGAAGATGAATTCCAAAATAGAGAACATCCATTTAGATCCTCCATGGCAATCTTAAGCAATAGGCTGTTATCGGCTACCTTGAAAGTGTGATGAATTCTACAGTCCAAGAACAATTAACCAATAATGATAAGAGTTTGTGATGGAGGTTTGGAATTTTACTCACCCATCTTCCAACCAACCCATGCAAAACATGCATGTTAATGTCATCGAGCTTAATTTCAGGCTGTCTTCAAGCAGTTTGGGGCTGGAGGATATGGAGGTTCAGATAATGTTGTCACTGATGAAGCAGAGCTCCACCAGCATCAAAAACTTGAAAAACTTTACATCTCAACAAGGACTGCCAAGGTTACTTCATCTCTCTATCTCTTGGTTGGGATCCCTCTTACCTCTGAAATCCTTTGTTTTGATCCTCAAGATGTTCTTGCTTTTCAGCATTTTCAAAGAGATACTGTTCGGGGAGTAGAAAGTTATATTGTTACTGGGTCCAAACAAGTTGAGATAGGTGTGTTGAAGCTTTGATGTCATTTATTGGTATTCTGGTTTCATGCAATTTCAAGGACTTTGATGTTCATATTCTTGTGGTGTACAACTTGTTCACAGGAACTAAGTTGTCAGAAGATTGCAGGAAATATGGTGTTGAGAATACATGCACCAGTGGTAATACATTATCAAAAGCTGCATTAAGTTTCGGACGAGCTCGTGCTCAAATGGAGAAGGAACGCGCAAATCTATTAAAAGCCCTTGGTACACAGGTTTGTTTGTTCTTTTTCTCTTTCACTAAAATGTAAGGAATTGTAGAAGTTAGATACCATGAACAGGATAGCGCAGAAGTATTTCTCACAACTTGATATTTTGATTTAATTTTTTTTGTTGTCATAGTTTTTGTGTCTATTTTTTTGGTACTCATGGCACAGATGGTATACCCCCATTCCAAATAGCACTATGCAGCTATGCTTGATTGAACAATTATAATATAGTTTGGATCTTTGGTAGACTTAGCACATTTCATTATTCTTTTCTTGCAATGGTTAGAGCAACAATTTTTCTCATTGACTATGCCCCATTTCCTTATAATATTGGTCACCTGTGGGTTGTGGCTACTGGCAATTTTTTACAGTATTGCTTTGGCTGAAAGTTGTAAAATTGAAATATTATATATATATATATATTGTCTTCCCACTAGAAATGGGACGAGATAAAGAGAATACATGCATCATTGCACTTAAAATGTAGGCTACATTCATTTATCATACCTAGTGAGTTTGCTCTTTCGCACCATGTTGCCAAAACCAACATAACATTCTGTGATTGATTCTTCTAATCTCTTGCATGGTTGAGATTTGAAGATGAGCTCTAAAAGACCTAAATTTCTTAATTGTTTTGGCATTATTTTCTACTAGTTTGTATGAAGTAGCTCTAGCAAATCTATTAAATTTTTATGACTGTGACTGGCCTTTTTGTTACTGTATTTCCTTTCTATCCTTCTGGCTGGAAAGCCTTTCTGTTAAGTGCTTGACATGTTTCTGATGCCTCTTTCACCAGGTTGCAGAGCCATTAAGAGCAATGGTAGTGGGAGCTCCACTTGAAGATGCTCGACATCTTGCTCAACGTTACGATAGGATGCGTCAAGAGGCTGAAGCTCAGGTATTTCATTTACGATAATTTTACTATGTTCACAACTGATCTTCCATCAATTACTTGTTATGGTGATGTTTTCTTCATTGCCTATTGCTTTCTCTCTCTTTTTCTTTCCTCTAAATCTTGGTCTTTTGCCAGAAAACAGGTTCTTATTGCATTTTTGTTATCTGGATCATATTGGAATTTGTTATATGTTGAATGCCTTATAATGCAAAACGATACATTTAACAAAGCTCACTTGAACTGCTAAGTTTCCTCTTGCAAGCTTGTAATTTTATTTCTTCTGAACCTAGATAGGCTATTGAAGTTTCCAAACGTCAAGCAAAAGTGAGAGAAGGAACAGGAAATCCTGACATTGTTTTCAAACTTGAAGCAGCAGAGACAAAACTACAGGACCTGAAATCAAACATGACAATACTGGGAAAAGAAGCTGCAGCAGCATTATCTGCAGTTGAAGCTCAACAACAGAGGTTGACTCTCCAGCGACTCGTAGCTATGGTAGTGCAATCAACTATCTTGTTTTAACAAAGTTTTATGTATGTATCTGCCTATGTATGTATGGGAATCAGATTTGAAAATTGTCCTTTGGCGGATTTTTTCCACTCCTGTTTTGAAGGTTGAATCGGAACGCACTTACCATCAGAGAGTTCTTCAGATACTTGATCAGCTTGAAGTTGAGGTATGCAATCGTATCACCATGACCTTTCAATCCCGCCAGCCCCCTTCCCTTTTTCTTCCTTTACTTCTGCACTGCTTCTAGTTTATAAATTTTATTAGTTAGAACTAAATGTTTTGTGCTTTAAATACTTAATCTGACAGATGACATCAGAGCGGCAAAGAATTGAAGCAAGTCCTAGTCCACGTGTGGACAGTATGCCCCCACCACCACCATATGAGGAAGGTAATGGCGTGTTTGCTTCTCCAACGCATAATGGATCAACTGATAGCATGGGTTACTTTCTGGGAGAGGTAAGAAGACAACTACATGTGCTTTTGACTTAATAATTTTCTGAGAAAGTGCCACAACACAACTTTATAATTTCCGCTTAAACGTCTCTGTTAATTGTACATTGCATATCTTCCATCTTGTTGCAGGTTATGTACTCATATCAGGCTGAATCTGATGTGGAGCTTAATTTGTCAGTTGGTGATTATGTTGTTGTCCGAAAGGTTTGTAGCTTTCTATGTCTATAACTTAAACCCTATGATACATTCTTCTATGTAGAGTTCTAGGATATTTTGTCCAATTTAACTTTCAATGAGGGTACAATTTAGCTAAGCATTATCTTTGCTGAGGATAGAAATAATAAAATTGCCTATCTTCTAACAATTCAACATAGTATTAGAGTATTATTGTAATACATCATGTGTTCGAGCCTCACTGCCTATCCAACAAGTATAATAATACTTGAAATGTTGATTCAACAATCTCAACTAAGTTTCTATCAGGATAGACCATCCCAATGAAAAATGATACATCTCACATGGTAATAAATATTTCTCTGTTAAATCTATTGATTGTCTGCATAGCTAGCTGGTGCAGCTGCTCGTAGATAAATTATACACTGCCTTTTAGAAATTGAGCATCTGCATTTTCCAGCACCTATTAGGAATTCCTTCTCTTTTTCTTTTTTCTTTCTTTTTTTTTTTTTTCTTTTGTTTTTTGGGGTGAAGAATGTATAGTTGTCTTTGTTAGTTACCCTATAAAAAACAAATAAATTATGTATTTATGGTATTGCTGAAGAAACATCAAGCTATAGAAGTCTACAATCACCAATTCATTTACTTGTTTGTATTCTTTGCATCATCTTGATGCTTTCTCAATAAAGTTTGGTTATTTATCAAAAAAAATTTACTTGTTAGTGATATAAATCTGAATCATTTCTGTGTGAACCAGATTATGCAACTGGGACCATTGGTCTGGCTATTTTCTGATCAAGTTCTCACAAAGTTTTGTGATGATTCAAATATTGGAATTCCTATTGTCTAAGTTATTTTCTTTTCTTTTTTTTTTTTCTTTCAAATTTTATATTCCCGGCTATCTCCTATTGTGGATACCTCTGATCATTATTGGAACTGCCATTCCAGGCCGTGAGAAAAGTGTAGTACTCTTCTGTGTGTGTGGATGTAGTATATTCTTCAGCTTGACTTTGTTCCACTGTTTAACCAAATTTTGTTAGTGTTCAATTTTTATACAGTACTCTTATTTTCTTTAATTTTCTCTCTCTATTGTTCAAGAACATACAATATTGCTGCTGGATTTTCGTGCTTTAAAATTGCTGCTGATATTGTTTCAAAACTCTTAGCTATCTTTCCACTGAATATACTGCGGGTTTTTTTACAGGTGGCAAACGGTGGCTGGGCAGAAGGAGAATGCAAAGGCAAAGCAGGTTGGTTTCCATTTGGGTACATTGAAAAACGTGAACGTGTTCTTGCAAGCAAGGTGATTGTTGAAGTGTTCTAATTAATTTACGGTATTGAGTTTCAATGGTGTTGTTTGTGTGTATAATTTTTGGATCTGGACATAGAACACCTGTGTGCTTTATATATATATATACACACATATATATGCTAAGATTTCAAATAGCCTCTCAATTCATATGTATGCATATTTTTTTTGATTGAAACCTTTGATCAGGTTTCTGGCTTGACTTATTCATATTCATTAACAGATGGTAACTATTTTTATTTTCCTTCAAATTTGTTGTGTATAGTTTGTTGATAGTGATTTGTCATTTGTTGACTAGCGTGTCACCAAATGGCTCATTACCTCGTTTCTTGTAGCATATAAAGTAAAGAAATTTACTCTATAATTCCTTAACTGGCTTCATATGCATCCTCCGAAGCCTTACAAAAAGCCCATGTGCCAGCCTGGGCCAGTATTGACCCATTGGGCTTTAGCTTGGTCCAAGCTTGAGGATGGGTTGACTTAAAATATATGGATTGGGCTTAGGAAGGGTAAGGCATATGAGCCAGCCCGTAAGCCCATCTCAAAGGCTGCCCAAGATTATGGATGGGCTAACCTGGTTCTGAAATATATAGATTGGGCTTGGGCTGAAGGCTAAGGCATGTGAACCAGCCCATCATGATAGCCTTTTTCAAGCATGGCCGAAGGCCCATTCCAAAGACCCATGTTGGCCCAAGCTTGAAGATGGGCCTTGGGCTTGGGCCTGGGCCTGGGCCGAAGGTTAAGGCATGTGCAAGCCCATAAGCCCATCATGATGGCACATGGCCCATAGGCCAATTCCAAAGACCCTTATTGGGCTTATACATTAAATATGATCAATTAATAAATAGATTGGGCTTGGGCCCAATAGTAAGGTGTGTGAACCAGCCCATAAGCCCATCATGATATAGGTTCTTCTTAAAGGCCCAAAGGCCCAATATTATTATTATTATTTTTTTAAAAATTGAGCAGGCTGGTGTTCAAATCTTCATTCGTATTCAGATGGACTGACACAAACATGTTCCGCATGGAGGCTTACATGTCTGATTTGGAAACTCCAAAAGCATACATCTTAAAAAAGAAAATAATCACAAAATAAAAATCAACAGCGATATACACATTAGCTTAGAATTTCATTTAATAACAGTGTAAAAATAGAAAGAATAACACAAAATAATACCTATTATATTGCATCACAACATTTCAGTGTAAAAATAGAAAGAGTAACACAATAATACATATTATATTGCATCACAACATTTCAAACAATTATAATAGGTGGCTGTGTTTATTTTGTTATTTGAGTTGAACTGCCAATCAGGAGTTTGTATATGGCCTTGGAAGCTACAGAAACCATATATATTGACATCTAATAGAGAGTGGTCATACTTTTAACAATCATACAACACATTATAAATAACATCTAGTATTTATACTAGGCATAAGAAACATCTGCAGTTTCATGAAACTAGGCATGTACTTCACCACCTAGTCATGAATATCCCACTGGATCCTCAGGAAAGCCAATCCTGCAAAAGAACAATGATTCCGTTCAATAGTCAAGAATTTTGAAAATTCTATTTCCCCCCCCCCACAAAAAATAATGATAATAATAATAATAATGAAGGAAAAAGAAATATATTTCCTTAACGTGTTCATTTGAGATTAAAATTTTGTAGAAAAATCATGATTTGAAATGTTCAAACAAGAAAGGCAAGTTAGGATTCCTGCAATGAAAAATCCTGTTTTTTTTTTTTTGCAGGGCAATGTTTAAAGGAAAACTTATCCAAGTTGGAAAGTTAAATGGAGAACTACTAATCAGTGTGAAATGGGGCACAAAATTTCAAAATAGTGCAAGTTTTTATATTCTATGCACAAAAAACTTATGAGAAAGTAGATTTTCTCATACACATGAATGGGGTAAATGAGAAGTAAGATCGTTTAACAGGGAATCATTTTTTGCCAGTAGCATGTATTAATTTCTACTACCAAACAAAAAAAAAGTTACAAAAAACAAAAAGAAGAAAAGAATAGAAGAACTTACACATATTACTTGGTCTGTTTGCAGATAGATATGCAAACAGGATTGCAAGTATAATGAATAATACAAAAACCTGCATTGAGATCATAATGGAGTTAGTAAATTGCCTTCAATGAAGACACACATGGAAGAAAAATCAGCACAAAAGCTCACCAGAGTTGAGTTGTATCTTGGTTCGCTCTTGATTATGTAAGATTTCCTGGCAGAACCACAAAAACAAAAATGGTCAGACATTGACAAACAATGTTCATGGTGGACAACTAGAAACTTCAACAAACCTTTTGTTTAGGGTTCCGGATTCCCTGCAAAGTTTCTGAATTGCCTCTAGCCTGCTTAATGCTTTCGTAGCATTTGGGTCACTCTTGTTGACCTATAAATGCACAGCAAGTTTTCAGAGAGTAGAAAATGAGAAACCTATGAACAATTATAAAGGGAAATCTAAATGCAGAGAGCAGTGGGAGATGAATGCTCAAAGGTCAGCTTAAACATGAAAAAAACTATAAATAGTTCACCAAGTCGTGAATGAAATAATTAAAAAAGCAGTTAAATTAACACCAAAAAGTAATGATCGTTACAGCAACAGGAACTTTCATTAGAAGTTCTCAAAAGGTACTTCATTAGTTTCAGCAAGACACATACAGGCATGTATATTAGAAGATTTATTGTTGTCCTTGTAGAAAGTCTTCTCTAAGAATAAAAGAATTCACTACATAGTATCATGACTACTGAAAAAAAGGTTCAACTGTTTTCAAAATGTGTGCACGCGACACTTTTTGTAACAGCTTGGATGCTCAAGGTTGCATTTGAGTCTTAAGGATCTATTTAGAGCATTTAATTGCGAAGGTTGCATTGTATTCAATATCAAGCAGGGGTTTTACCTATAAATTATACAGTGTAATTGCAACAGAATAGCTTATGAAATATGAAATAAATTGTATGTATGCTATCAAAGCAGAAGACACTTTTTCTCCCAGCCAATAAATCTAGCTTATTGTAGAAAGTTATGAAGTAATATACCTTTGACTTCAGCATACAAGAAAAATCGAAGAAAGCACCATAGACATCCGACATTGTTTTTGTCCGGTCAATAACTTTAGCAGTAAGACCTAGAAAAGAAAACAAATAGATAAATTAAGCAAGAAATAAACCTAGCATTTGCGTATGTGTAGGCGAGAGAGAGAGAGGGGGGCTTATGCTCAAAGTATCATAGAAGATGAGACATAAAAGAAGGTAAAGCATGACTTGCCCCATCTAGAATTTTAGCACTACTAAAAATAAAAGTCAATCAAGCAAATACTTGTCATGTGGCACGGGACATCTTATGAGGCAACTAGCACTGCGGATAAAACCCACTTATGAAGAATCTACTTCCAGTATTTGAGTCTTGCACTACATTTGAGGCTGATTCAGCCTCGTCACTTAATTCATTTTTAAAAAATGGGAAAATAGAAAATGATTTTAAAGTATTATCATCCAAATTTCTTTCGATCAAATGAAAAATAAATTAAAACAGAACGAGAGACGCGCAACAAAACAAGAATACAAAGCCCATTAACATTGGAGTATAGTGCTGAAGGAGAGTCATCTTACCACGCCTCATTTTTACAACACCTCTGAAGACTTCAATATTGTTGTAGCATAAAGCTAAGGTTCCAATTGCCATGATCTGGTAGCACATAGGAAATGAGAAGCATGTTCAAACAAGGAAATTTCATATTTCAAGAGCATGTATAATCATTCTAAAGCTGCAAGAAGTAGAATGAGGATGAGGAAATGTTTACCATCTGACATCAACTTGCATATCAAAGGTAATATATATACACAGCTTATATATATATATTTGACGAATGCAAAGAAATTGACTTCAAAATTCCATTTACTATTGCAGCTAAACCACAATTTTCAGATCTACACAGGAACAAACATGGGTTCAAAGAGTTTTTGTTCAAGTGTGAACGAAATGACCCCCCAGAGTAGGAGGGTTACAACTTGTCAACTACATTAACACAATGGTAACATTTAAAACCAAATAATCCAAAGACACAAAAAGAAAGGAGCATGAATTATCAGTTAGACCTGAAATTTGCCTTCAGAATTCCAACTCAAAATGCAACTAAGATGCAATTCCAGATCTAAACAGCAAGATATATGGTTTTAAAGAGTGTTTGTCCAAGTAGCAAGTCTAAAGGATATTACTGAGGGAACCAAAGAGCTGAATGAAAGAAAGTACTGCATTAACAAGGTAATAACATTTGAAACTAGAAGATCAATTTGATGCAATGCAATGGCTAACAATGTTATGCAGATTGACATAGAATTGCTTCAAAAAGTTCTCTCTCTCTCTCTCTCTCTCTCTCTTTACACAAAATTGGTAAAGAAAACTGATACATTTGGTCAGCAGCTGAACAGAGGTCACATTATGGACACTTAAAATGAAAACTACAGCATAACAGACTACCAAACAGCAGACAAACCCCAAGTCATTTTGAAGACATATACCTGTGGAATTGCACAAAATCGGAAAATTGAAGGATCTCGCAAAGCCGACATGTACGTCAGGCAATCCTCCACATGAATCAAAGCATTTGTGACCATGTCATTAAGGCATTCCACAGCTTTGACCGAGTTTTCCTCATATTTTAAGTCCTGAGGCACACAATACCAAAGGATATCAATCACAGGGAATGGGCCCAAACATAAAATGTTAGCAATATGACTTGCAAGGCTAAACCATAAGAGGCTTTGCCTCATGAGTAGACCAAGATAACTGGTAACAAAATTCGATAGGACTAAAGCTTAATGATCAATTGCATGAAAGAGACAAACCTCAAGTTTGTTAACATATTTACTCCAAATCTGGCGAGGCCAAAACATGCGTGACTTTGGTATCTCGTTTATATCCTCCAAATAGTCCCGAATAATGTTTGTTTTCTGTGTTTGATTACGTGAAATAGATATACTTGAGAATCAGGCATCCAAATATGAAAGAAGACAGAGGATCAAAAGCAATACTCGCTATGCATGTCAAAAGAAAAACCTGAAGAAATAAACCCATTGAATTGGAGAGAGAATCTGATGCCAAATCTTCAGACCCAGAGGCATGGAAAAGCTTTGATAACCCTAACCCAACCAGTCCTGCTACGTAGTGACAATATTCATCATAGTCATCAATTGTTTCTACCTGCAAGATATGTATGAGTAGTCCTAGTCAGGGACACACATTGAATGTATTTAACTCGTTCACAATTTGTAGAAAACCTCTAATTTATTTTTAGTTCCTGAGTTCCTGCAACCTATTGAATGATATGATAACCAGATAATATAGAAGCTATAATGTACTTATCATTATCTTGCAGGATATTCATTACAAACCTCCTTGCATATAAACTTTGCCATTCCTGCACCCATTCTCATAGTAATGTCCTCAATTGCCTCCTGATAACTGCAGAATAGTTAAGAGTGTTGTGAGTAATCTCTCAAACACACAGGTCAGATGCCCAACATTATTCTTGTGAAGTCCACTGAAGTTAAAACCAAGAAAAAGTTCCCACAATCTCAACTTATGTATGCAGAACTGAAAGAGACAAAGTTCAAATATAAATGTAAATATAAACAAAAGTTCATATACATAAATAATAATTCACTCAAGTATAAACAAAAGTTCTTATACATAAATAATAATTAACTCAAGTTACAAATAGACATACAAATAAAATTCAAATAGATAGACAACAGTCAACAATTGTTTAATACCAATATAATACAACCATAGAATAAATTATCAGTGAGAAATTGACCAATATATTGCTGTTGATATATCTCATTGCAATTGCTCAAAAATCACCAAAAAAATATCAGTATGGTGGGATGTATCATTTATATTATGAGAATATAGTGCAGAAAAGAGTCTAGAATCTTGAGATTTTACTAACTCCTATATAAGGCTTGTATCAAAGAATGACAATACATAAGTAAATGTCATATTTCATATTTTAATAAAATTATAAAACCATATATCTCATTCTATTACTTGTCCACATCCACATCCACATCCATGAGAGAGAGGACTATGGATCCAATAAAAAATGCTACACATTTTACAGTCACTTCAAAATATCATACATCAATTGTTATACATATACCATCATATCAACACACTAGATTCCCCATTCATCAGCCACCTGCACTCTCTCTTTCTCATGCACATGGGCAATGTATCATATATTGTTTATATAGTTCATTAACATCATATCAATCACATGAACTGTACAGGCACTCCATATTGACATAGTGTTTGTTGTTACTTATAATAATAATTGGGTTAATTACACATAGCGTCCTGCAATTTCCCCAAAATCCCACTTTGGTCCCTCTTTTTTCAACTGTAATAGTTAAACCTTTGCACTTTAGGTCAAGTTACAATGTCAACCATCTATCAACTGTGATATGAGAAATATCATCGTCACATTAACATTATTGTGCCAAGTATCCAAATGTTTGAAAAGGTGGGAACTCTAGAAATGTAGTGTCCTATTGACATAGAAAAAATCCATGAATGGAAAACTAGCCACTTTAAAGAATGAATGATAAACAAAAGTGTTTCCTTTTTTTCTTTTCCATTGATCAATATTCAAGAAAAATTACGTCACCCCTGTGTCAACTGTGAGGAATGTCATCATCACATTAACATTCTTGTGCCAAGTATCGAAGTGTTTGAAAAGGTGGGAACTCTAGAAATATAGGGGTGTTTTGGGAAGATGGTTAAAAGTTGGCTTTTAGCTTTTAACCAAGCTTTATCCATGAACATTCCCATATTTGCAACAGAATCCTTTGATTATAACATTAAGAGCAAATAACAAATGCTAGATAGAAGCTAACCCTCTCCCAAGCTCCGAAAAAGCGGTTGAAACATGATGGAATTCATCCATGAGAACCTTGTACTCCTTTGTACCACCTAAATACAAAAGAAATAATTAGGATTGCAAGTAACCCAAAAATATATATATATATATATGTTCAGCACATAACTAATAGGACATAATTTTATATGTGGGACACTTTCCCAGAATGCTTCGGTGTGTGATGCAGCTTAAGAAACTTAGTCAACACTTAAAAATTCATATGAAGAAGCCTTTTGCTCTTGGCTATTCCCCCAAATACAAAGGGGAAACTGCAAAAGTGCAAATATAGAAACTGACCACCAATATCAATAATGTCAAAATAAGCATAAGACAATACTTTATAAGTTATGTAAGATCTCAAGTGGGTTGTGCATTATCCAAATTCCAATGCATGCTAAATTAAAGCTTGGCCCTTCAATGCATCTTTTACATGCCACTTGTTAAGAAGCTAATGCATCTTTGTTTTCTTGAGTGAGGTCAAAAGTTTGTTTCATAGTTCACTTGCCAGCCAAAATAACACCATCATGCGGCCCCAAAAAATATATATATATATATGTATATGTATTTTTGTTTTTGCATCAATGGAAGGAGAACTGAAATACTCAAAAGGATTTGTTTAACTTAAGTCTTGTACATATAATGAGCCAGAAAAAAGTGCTCTGTAGTGCATAGAATCAAAGAGATGACCAATAGGAATGAAGTAGCAAAAGAGATAAAAAAGGGCAGCACGAGTACAGGGGGGAAAAAACTCACAGGAAAAATGCCAGTCACGGTCGTATATATGACGATGAAAAGCCATCAGAATAGGTACTTTAACCTCTGTAGCTATGCTTGTATCATCCTCTGTAAAAATACCAAACAAATGCATGAGATCGCTTGAAACACGCCAAATCACTCAACAATAACATAACATGAAATAGGAAGGAAAAAGTCAAATACAAATTTAGTGTAGTAACAATATGACATATATGAAATCCAAATAGACCACAAATCATTTTGCACAAGATTAACATATACATAGAGGTCAAAACAAACTGAATGAGGCATATGAAAATATCTTGTTGAATATTATGACCATATCAGAGTGATATGAACAGATTATGATTAGGGACACTTACCAAACAGTCCTATTAATTAGATTTATTTACCGACAGGTCCTGACTGATAAATTTATCACTATAAATTTATTCATAAAAATAAGAGAGACTGATAAATTTATCAATAGGATTTAATAGGTAATAAGTCCCAAAAGTAGGACCTATTGGTAAGCCAAAGAAAACTTCATAAATCAGCACAATAAGGGGAATGATAACACACAAAATGAAAAACTTAGAAGAATGAGCATACCAACGGTGTCGAGGGCTCGAAGAACCAAATAAAAAATGCATACCTGAAAAAATAGGAGAATAGTTTACATGGGAAATTAGGAGTATTTTGCAACAATGACACAGCACAAGTCCGTAAAACTAATCAAACAAATAGAAATGGACTAAAATACCCACTTGGTGACAACTTGTTACAGGCATGCTCTAAAAAAAATTTGTTGTAATATAAAAAAGAATACAACCCATGGCCTTTAGTTATTTCTCACAACTAAAAAGAATGCCAAAAAAATGTTCTAATATAAAAAAGAATACAACCCATGGACAGTTACAACTTACAACTTTCCAATTTTTTACAAGAAAGTATATGTTAACAATCAAATATACATTTACTTTCACACATATTCCTTCCAGACTCCGGATTCTTCAAAAAAACACACATAATCACTGACAAAATATGTCCAATGTAGCCAATTCACACACAAACACACACAGCCACAATTATGATTGCATCTGGATTTTAAGGAGTTGTAGTATTTGACACCATGCGTGTGTGAATAATCAACATCATCTACAGCTGATTATTTTATTTTACAAGTCAATGGAGTGTCATAATGGGTCTTTCAGTGCCACTACCAGTATTGATCAACATCATCAAGACCACAGTGCAAGACAGAACAACCTTACAAAAGCCTCTACGCAGTTCCTATAAGCCCTCATCACCAGGAAAATTTCTTATTCCATCACTGCATCCAATTAGGCTGAAACTCAAGAGTTTAACTCACGAACTGCTCATCCAATCTCAAACTAAAACATTCAAAATGGACTATAACACCTTGCAACAACATTCATCCCCTTTAAGGCACATACTTGACTTAGCATGTGTCCACCAATATACATGTCTAAACATGCACGCATGTATTTGGTTGACGAACGTTCCAAATATAAGCATGCCCAATAAACCATCCAAGGCTGACCTTGTTTCCCATTCAACATCATCTATAAAAGAATATCTTATCATAGCAAGCCAATCTTAACACGACTGAATTTATGTTCCAGCTTTAATTCACATTCTTAGATCAGTAGCCAAACTATTCAAACCCCCCCCCCCCCCCCAACTCTCTCTCTCTCTCTCTCTCTCTCTCTCTCTATATATATATATATACATATCTATACTATAATATAAAGCCTACATCAAAGTAGGTGTAGATTGTCACGCTTTTTAGTACTCCCAAAATACCCCAAACATGATAACTTCTCTAAAGTGCTTCAATTCTCTCAGATCCAACAGCTTCAGATCCAGTGACTTCACATAACTCTAATAGTTATATACTACTATTATGTAAAAACAGGTCAGTGTGGTGTGAACAACAATTTGAAAAACTTAGGTAGCGTTTGGTTTACTTTTCAAAACTCAACTCTGTTTTTCAATTATGATTTGGATTAAATATATTAACCAAACATATTTTTAAAATACAACTCAAAATTACATTCAAAACTCCTCTCTTCTCTCTTTTTTTTTTAATATTATTATTAAGCAATCAATCAATTACCCTTTCTCTCTCCTCTCTCATCTCTCTCTCTCACATTCCATACATCAATCAATCAAAAAAAAAAAAAAAAAAAATTACAAATCATCTCAAAACTCATAACCAAACAAATTTTCTCTTTTCAAATCATGATTCAAAAACTCAATTATCAAAACACAAATCCACGCTCAAATCATAATTCTAAAACTAAACCAAATAGACCCTTAAACATGATAATTGCTCTAAAGTGCTTCAATTCTCTCAGATCCAACTGGTTCGGCTCCAATTACTTCAAAACACTAACAGTGACTTTAAATTTCACACATGTTTTTGGTGCGAACAACAATTTGATAAACTTTTGTTTGGCTCTCAACTGTTCTATATTTCAAAATCCACACATTCAAAACCATGCAATCCTTGTATATATATATATATATGATTCAACAATAATTATGAAAACTTGAAGCATATAGATATAGATCTGAACTTACAGCGTTGCGAAGCTCAGTGTCGAGCTGTTGAATTACGAGGGCGAAACTGCGAGAAACCTTGTGAAGCATGGAGTAACAGAAGCCCCAGTGAGGCTCCGGAGGAATATTCTTCTCCGCTCGCCTCGCCGCCATCTTCAACTTCATCAATGGATAGAAATCATCCGGATGCTTCAAAATTGCCCCCAAACTTCCCATTTTTTCACTCTGTTCTATCCAAAAAACAACGATTCAAAAACAGATCTGAACAAATTAACCAAAATTTGAAAGCAAATTTATGAGAATTCGAAATTCTTCGTACCAATGATATAGGGATTGAAATGAAGGACAGGTTCGCTGATTTTCTAAGAGACAGACACGAATGTAGATAGATATAGTAATATATGTGTATATATATATATTTATGGTGATGGTGAAATGGTACAAGGAGTGTCTGTGATGTATGGAGGTTATGGTGGGGAGGGGGACTGAAATTTTAAAATTGCCTGAAGTTTTTGACGGGAGCGTGGTTGGCGTGGCAGGCGTGGACTTTGAATATGTTAATTAAGGGAGTGTTTGGACGTTCCGCTCCAAAATAATTCCGTTTTTTAGGACTTTTTTGTCCAACTTGGGTTTGGCAATTAGTTCTCGTTTGGCTTAAGTTTTTTTAGTTGGCTTTTTTTGAGTTCAGATTTTTTAGTTTAGAATTAAAAAGTTTATTTGGATTGGTTTTTTTAACTTTTTTAAAATAAAAAGTAAAATAATTTAATGTGTTTGGTTTGAGTTTTCTATATTAAATTTTTTGAAAATTGATTTTTTTTGGTTTTTGTGTTTTTTTATTTTTAGTGAATATTTTTAAAATTTTAAATATTTTTTTTTTACTTTTTTAGATGCACCTTACTTAGATATATCTAAAAAGTAAAAAATTTGTGAAAAAATATTTTAAAGAATTAATAAATACATAAAAATACAAAAAATATACTGAATTCTTGTGTTTTTTTTATATTTTTGGTATTTAGTGAATTTTTAAAAGATTTTTTTTACAATTTTTTTACTTTTTAGGTGTATTTATGTTAGGTGTGTCTAAAAAGTAAAAAAATTGCTTAAAATATTAAAAAAATTCAGTAAAAACAAAAAAACACAAAAAATAAGAAAGTAGAATTTTCTGAAAATTTTTTTTTGAAAAGTGAAAACAAGCGATATAATATTTTGTCGTATTGATTTATTTAATCTATTTTATTTATTGTGCTTAGGCAAAACAAACCTAACCAAAAGAAGTCTAATTTTTTTTTTTTTTAAGATAACGTTATTCTAATTTACAAAGTGCTGGTAAGTAAATAGGGGTCTTTTGGGAACAATAATAAAAAGTCAGTTTTTTGACTTTTTAATTTTTTTAATAAAAAAAAAGTCAAAACAACCCAGTTTTTTGTCAAAAGAACCACTTAAAAAGCCAAAAAATTAAAATGTCAACTTGTTACTAACTTCTCAAAATATCACATAATTTCACTTTTTATACTCACTTTTTAAATTCAATGTCACAATGTAGATTTGAAAAGTAAGTCTAATTTTTTTTTACTTGAAAAGCATTATTCTTTTTAAAATCATGTGACAATGTATTAGAATATCTAACATAACTTTTTCTCTCATATATTCTCTCACTTACACGTCAAGTCTATAAAATAAATTTATATATCATTTTTCTCTTTTAAATTTTTTATTTTTTTATAATTTGAAAAGGCTGATATATTTCATAATGGTTTCTAAAAATTATGTGTTATTTTATATTTTCAAAGCCATTTTTGGTGAAAAACTGTCATAATATCTTTAAATTTTGTTTGAATTATGGATTTTGATAAAAATTTAAAAAGAAAAAAAAACGTGAGTGAAATATAATCATATTCTTATTCATATTTCATTCATATATATATATATATATATTTTGCTTTCTTTTTTAAATTCTTATACAAATCTATAATTCAAACACAATCTTATAATATTGTAAAGTCTTGTATAAATATGGTAGAATTTCTAAAAAATTTGAAGGTAAAATTGTCTTCCCACAAATTTCTTTAAAAAAGTTGTTTTCAATGATTAGTCTTCTCCAAACAAGTTTTTCGCTTTTGACTGTTGTAGACAAGAAATATATATATATATATATACAAGAGCACCCAAAAAAGACTTCAATGCAGAACCCAAAAAAGACTAAATGGAAAAAGCACTGCATACAAAAATGCTGTTTGTATAATGATAAATTTGAAGAAAAAAAATAAAAACATAAGAAAAATATTACAAATATTAAATATTAAATGTTGTTTATATTTATATTTAAAGAATAATGTTATATATATACCAATTAATATACTAATTAATGATGTGGCATAATTTAAGAGATTTTTGATATTTATAATGTGATTAATGAATAAGGTCAATAATAATATCATAACTAATATTAGTATATTAGTTAATACATTAATTAATACATGTAGCATTACCGATATTTAAATTTATATTTGGACGATGCAAACAATGCCTTGTTACTTGGACTAACTACTACTATTAATTTATTTATTGTTTTTTTTATTTAGAACTACTACTATTACATTATTATGTTATATTTGCAGGAAAACATGTTGATGCCCCCATCTATCCCTTTTCTTTTGTCATCTTTTAAGGTTTATTCTCCGCAATAATAACAAAGAGTTCTAATTTTAAAACTTTAAAATAAACTTTAGTGATATAATAAGAGAAAAAATAAAAACAAAAATATAGGCACACATATACATCACACGTAGATTTCACTCCTTACCAAATCAATAAAGCTCTCTTTAAAATTTCAAAATTAAACCCCTCAATCTTCACTCTTATTCCACATTGCAACTCTGCAGCTTTATTTTTTTATTATTATTTTGTTTTGTTTTATTTATTGTTTTTTTTTTTCTAGGAAATTTTATTTATTCTAAGCAACTTCACAGTCACCATTGATGTTAAGAGTTATTCAAAGTCGTTCATGTAATATTGGACAGTGTTGAATTAGCCTTGTAATACTGACTAAAATGTGTCTCCTATCAATTATTTTAAATTTTATTAATTGATATTCTTATTCTGTGTTTAGTTTATGAATTTGAAAAGTAATTGATAAAAGCAAAAATGAAATATAGGTGAATTGTAAATAAAATATAATTATATTTTATCTATGTTTCACACATTTTTTCTTTTACTCTTTATAAATTCACGAATCAAACACAACCTTATAACAGTTAATGACATTTATGTATTTTTTTTGACATTTAGTTTAACAAAAAACAAAAGTCAATAAAAATAATTTTTATTATAATTTAAAAAAAAAACCTTATTATTTGAGTATAAAACATTTTACATTTTTAAAATATGAAAAACATGTTTCGAATTACACTCATCAATACCACTACATTATCACCACCTTCCACCATCACAAGAACTTGTTTTTGTGCCAACATAATTTTAATTGCACAATTATATATTAAGTTACCTAATCATGTAATTAAAAACACATTAAGAACGAGAGTTAGAGTTTTTGAAGGCGAGCATTCCTCTCACTCGACGAGCATATTATATTTTTCTTGAATTTTTGTGTGTGTGTTTGGGTGCTCATTTTTGTTTGCTAATGGACCAATATTGTGTTTCTCATATTTTTTTAATTATTTATTTTACTTGTCTCATTGCATGGATTTTTTATGGTGAACAGAAGAGAGTGACAAAAAGACAGAGCTTTGAGAGTTTTCTAGGCTCATGGCCTCTCTCATGTGGGAATGGCAAGCAATAGATGGAGCTTTCAATCTCATTCCGGCTTTCATGACCTCCATATGTTTTATTTTTTGTAATTTCTTTATTTATTTTTGTTTATCTTCTCATTTCTTCTTGTCTATTTTTTATGGTTGATTTTTTTTAGAGGCTTCTGGATTAAAAAGTAAATAAAATTTTGAAAAAGAAAAAGTGCACAGATAACAATAATTGATTTTCTTAACCTTTTTTTAATAAGCTTTTCTTTAGTGAATTTTTATTTTAACTTTAATCCAATCCAACTCCGTTTTTTTTTTTTTTTTTAAAGGGCTTTTAGGCTAAAATCCTTAAAGAAGAAGAAAATCAATTTTACAAAAAGAAAGAAATAAAAAAAGGCAATGTCTAACGAAAACCTACATTGAGATGGGTTTTGGCAAATGTTTTTGTAGTATTACTTTTTTTACTTAAAAATTATATTGTTAAAAAGTTGTTAAAATAATGTGTGTTCGACAAATGTTTTTGTAGTAGTTTTTTTTTTTTTGAAAAAATATCAAAAAAGTATAAAGTGATTTTTTCCTCCCCTCAAACTCATAAAAAATATAAGTAATTTATGCATTAATTTTGTACAAATAAAGTTTGTAGCTCGATGCCTTCAAAATTATTTTATCCACTTCTCTTTTTTATTATTTATATTCTCCATTTATTTTTTAGACAAAAATGACTATTATCATTTAAGATTTTGATCAAGAAAAAATAAGGCCAAGTTTGGGAAGTCTCAAAAAAGTTAAAAAGTCAAAAAGTTACTTAAAAAGTTAAAAAGTTATCACTATTCACCAAAAGTCAACAATTACGGCTGCACAACTCCTAATACTAGCCTTGTTTGGGTACTCAATATAAGTGCACTTATTTCATCTTTTTATCTTTTTTAGGTCACATCAATCAACATCTCCTCTCTACTTTTTCTACACATAATACAAGAAAAGTCAAAAAGTGCACTTATTCTAAACTTCCCAAACTTGGCCTAATTTTTCCCTACACATTAATTTATACAATTTTTTAATACATATTTTTCTATAAAAAGTCAAAAAGTTAACCCAAACATTTATATTTTTAACCTCAACTTTTTAGTCTAAAAAGACAAAAAATGTACTTATTTAGGACACCCCAAACAACCCCTAAAAAAGTTTTACTTTTTAACATAAAATAGACTCTTCTTTATAAGTATTTAGTTTGTGGCACTAAAAAGTTGGGCACTAATGCCCCTAATTTCCATATAAGGCAAAAAAAAAACAAAAACAAAAACAAAACAGTTACCCAAAATAAAAATTAGGGGCATTAGTGCCTAACTTGTTAGTGCCACAAATCATTTTTGACATTTAAAAACGAAAGGTCTATATATTAAAATATATTATTATTATATATATAAATTAATTTTTTTTAATTATATATCATTACTCGACACGTCTTTTTGCTGTCACAATCCGAGCTCGGGCAATCATGAAGCCATTTTCTCTGTATGATTTATTTTTCGGTTCCAATTCGTAGCTCGATTCTGTGGCTCGAATGTGTGGCTCGACACAAAAACGATGTTGTTTTGATGTCTATTTTTTTTTTCTTTCTTTTTCCTGTATTTTTGTTGTAGACGAAGGAAGACGAAGAAGAAGGGTGGAGAAGAAGAGAAGGGAGGAGGAGGAGGAGGAGGAAGGAGGACTGGAGGAGGCATAATCACAGGGGAGGAGGAGGCGGTGGCGGGGCCGGATGCCACGGCGGTGGTGTTGCGACTGCGACGATCGGCGAGAAGGTGGTGCTGCGACGATCGGCGGCGGCTAGGGGACGGCGGTGGTGCTGCCTCCTCCTCTTTCTCTTCTCATCTCTTCTTCCTCCTCTCTTCTCTCCCTCTTTCTCCTCTCCTCTTCCCTCTGTCTGTTCGAAAATGAAAGAAAGAAAGAAGAAAAAAAAAAAAAAATCGAGCCAAGAAATTCGAGCTACGAAGCTTTTTCCTTTATTTTTATGGCTTTTGATCATATTGTTATGGAATCTACTAATGTCTTTATTTGTCGGAAAAAGCTTCGTAACTCGAATTTCTTGGCTCGATTTTGGCCTTTTTTTTTTTTTTTTTTTTTTCTTTCTTCTTTCTTTCTTTCATTTTCGAACAGACAGAAGGAAGAGGAGAGGAGAAAGAGGGAGTGAAGAGAGGAGGAAGAAGACAGGAGAAGATAAAGAGGAGGAGGCAGCACCACCGCCGTCCCCTAGCCGCCGCCGATCGTCGCAGCACCACCTCCTCGCCGATCGTCGCACCACCGCCACCGCCTCGCCGATCGTCGCAGTCGTAGCACCACCGCCTCCTCCTCCACTGTGATTATGTCCCCTCTAGTCCTTCTTCCTCCTCCTCCTCCTCCTTTCTCTTCTTCTCCACCCTTCTTCTTCGTCTTCCTTCGTCTGCAACAAAAACACAGGAAAAAGAAAAAAAAAAAAAAAAAAAAAAGGACACCAAAACGATGTCGTTTTGGTGTCGAGCCACACATTCGAGCCACAGATTCGAGCTACGAATCGGAACCGTTATTTGCCATTCACGATCACCGTCCAAACAATAGTGATTTGGATCCTCTTGATTTCATACGAAAAATTAACAATTTCCCTCCACTAATTTTTTTTGGTTTATTTACCACTTACAAATCTTGTCATGCCCATAAAATTTAGATATAAAAAATAAATATATGATCGTGAAACACATTTTTAAATATAAATAAAAACATTTAGGTTTCCTTTCAGAAGTTGGGTTGGGTTGAGGTTATTTTAATCATGGAAAATGACTCAGAGCTCGAAAAATTCGAGCTCGAAACGGCTCGAAAAATTCGAGAGAGAGAGAAGAGAAGGGAGGGAGAGGAAGAAGGGAGGGAGGAGGCCGTCGACCGTCGGCCCGTCGTCGCCTCGCCTCGCCGCCGTCGTCGCCGAGACCCAGCCCCGCAGCACGACAGCTCGTCGCCTCCGCCGCCTCAGCAGCTCATCGGTCATCTGCCAGCCCCGGTCCGGTCGTCTGCCCCGCCGCAGCTCGCCCAGCGCAGCCCCCCCCCTCACCCCCGATTTTTATGGCCCCCTCCCCTCCAGTCCTCCCCCCTCCTCCTCCCGTCTGCAGAGCCCCCCCTTCTTCTTCTTCTTCTTCTCCCTTCGTTTTCTTCTTCCCGATCTGCAACAAAGAAAAAAAAAAAAAAAAAAAAAAATAGACTCGACACCAAAACGACGTCATTTTGGTGTCGAGCCTGTATTCGAGCCGTATTCCTCGAGCAACGTAGCACTTCCGTTTAATCATAAAGGGACAAAATAGACTTTTTAATCTAATAAAACAAAATATCACATCTAACCCACAATCATTATATTTTTTAATCACAAAAAGTTAAAAAAATCAAAAAATCTTTCCCAAAAGAGACTTTTTAACCCCAAGCTAAAATAGTTAAAAAGTCAAAAAATCAAAAAACCAATCCACTTCCCAAACGAACCCTTAGCATGTTTGATTTTGATTTTCAAAAAATATTTTTCAAAAAATTACTTTTTATTTTCATATTTTTCTGTTTTCAATGATTTTTTTAATATTTTAAACAATTTTGTTTTTATATTTTTAGATACACCTAACATAAATATACTTAAAAGATATAATATTTGTAAAAAAAAATCTTTAAAAAATTTACTAAATACTAAAAATACAAAAGAAAACACGAAAATTCAGTATGTTTTTTTATATTTTTGTGTATTTATTAATTTTTAAAAATATTTTTTCACAAATATTTTACTATTTAGATACATCTAAGTAAAGTGCATCTAAAAAAGTTTAAAAAAAAATTGTTTAATATTTTAAAAATATTCACTAAAAATACAAAAAATACAAAAAATAAAAAATTTAATTTTCAAAAAATTAAATTTAAAAAACTAAAACCAAACATATTGTTTTTGCAACTATACTTTCGGTTGAAGAAGTCTGAATGTGCTACAAAACTTTCCAATTTTACCTGATGGACTCTTTAATTGTTTGGTACACTGAAAGTCATAAAAATCTAAGAGAATTTTCAAATTTTTGATTTTTTTAATGAGGTATAGCATATTGGGCTTGTGTGTACCCTTTCAGGGGCTCTATTTGAATCCAAAATATATCTTAATACGTTTAATTTAAATTAATAAATTTTAATTCTATTATATCTTAATATGAATTTATTAATAATGACAATACATATTAAATTCTAATATTTTTTTTTACTCATGGTACATTCTAATCAGTTATTTCTATTCAAATCTCTATATTTTCTTTCCAAAAAAATCAAAGTTATTTCTTCTGCTTCTTCTTCTCCTTTTTCATCATCTCTTTAAAACTCCAATCCAACCTACCAAAACTCACTATCATCATCAATATCATTGTTTTTTATTATTTTAAAATCCTAAACCGTAAAAGAAAGTTTGAACAAAATCAAATAATAGATGAGAATAATAATTAAAATAATTTTTTGAAACAACCCATCAAAAAGGAGATAACCATCAATTATTTTCTATATCGTTTTTTTAACAAAAATTAAAGGGCCAGTAGTTAGATTAAGAATAAAATATTATGGGAGTTGTTTTTATTTTGTCATTTAAATAGTACGTTATTTGAGAAATCCTATTTCTTGTTAATGCCTGACGTTTATGTGCTTATAAATTTGGTTTTTACTTTTCCACGAGTATTTTTGTAAATAATTTATAATGTAAATTTTTTTTTCCCTGTATTGAAAATTTATATTACTTTTGTGAAAGTTTTATTTTTTCTATATTTGTAATGCTTATGTACTTACAAGTTTGATTTTTTAATTTTTTTTCTGTATTTGAAAATTATATTATGTATTAAAAGGATTTTGAAATAATTTAATTCTTTTTAGTTTATTTATTATTTTGATTTACCTTGAGGGTAATTTTAAAAAAAATAATAGAGTGTAATGAGAGTAAAATAAAATTTTAAATAATTAAATAGAATGTAATTAGAAATGGAGAGTACTTAATAATTTTTTTGAATGTAAATAGTGTCACGACCTGCTCCCCGTACTTAAGGGTTAAGTATCGTGATGGCCAGTAACTGAGGTTATCTCCGGCCAATTCTTAAACAAATAAATAAACGCAACCGGAAATAATATTTAAATGAGGGTACCAAAATAATCATCGAAATTTCTATTTTTATTAAAAAATGTATTGACCAAAAATGCCGATATTTATATAGAAAAATATCATAAAGTGCTGTGTGTGTCTATCCCGCAGCCCCGCGTCTAAGGCTTTCCGCAAACTATTTCTGAATTGCACTGTTTCCTGAAAATTGATAAACAACTATAAACACATGGTAGAGTGAGAAATATTATACCAAGAGTATAAGGGACACGAAATAACCATGGATAGTTAGTTAGGACAAAACATTTAAGATAACTTAGTCGGAACAAATAATCCTTTAAGTAGCAAAACTGAGATTATGTAAACAAATCATTTAAGTGGCAGAAGTTGAAATACATAAATTATGTAAGTAAATGACCACAACCACGGTATTGAACAGAACAGAACAGAGGTACGGATCCAAGAGGTGGCTCGTACGGATTCTAGAGGTGGCTCCCACAATAGTGTAGCACTTAGCTGCGCACAGCACTTTGGTCCGCACAGAACAGAGGTACGGATTCAAGAGGTGACTCGTACGGATTCTAGAGGTGACTCCCACAACAGTGTAGCACTTAGCTTCCGTACAACACTTTACTCCACACAGAACAGAGGTCAATGGATCAGAGGACCACAAAGTAACCAAACAGAGGCCAATGGTTATTTAAGTCCCCTAAGGCGTGGGACTCCCGTGGTGGTACTTACAAAACATAATTGTTTATAAGGTCATAGTCAAATATTCTTTAAAATATAAATAAACATATCCATGGGTTTCCTTTTAAGCAAATAGGGTTCAGAAATTAAACCACGTAACTGAAATAGTAATATAACTTATAATAATTTATAAAACATAACTTGTATAAAATAAGTATGGTAAGTTAAAATATAAGTAAAATACATTTTGGTGACTCAAGGTATAATATAACTCACATTAACTTTAATACCTTATTCTTTCTTTCCACTATCAAAAACTCTTTTAACTTTCACCATTTTTTTTTCCTTCATTTCCTCTTTTTCTTTCTTTCTTTCTTTTCTTTCTTTCTTTCTACCTTCGTTTATTCCTTCACCCAGATTACCTTCTCCCTATTTATAGGGAGATAAAGCTCCCTGAGCCAACGTGACAGCCCAAATCCTTTTCGAATCCGTCTCAAATTCGTTCATAAATTTGAGGATTGATCCTTATCTGATTTATATATTTAAAATAAGGACAAATTACACAAATAGTCCCTATAGTTTGGGACTTGTATCACTTTAGTCCCTGATTTTTCAATTGTGACACATTTGACCCTGAATTTTGAATATTGTTCCAAATAAGGACAATTGAATATATAATTAGATTTTTCAAGGGTAAAATTGTCAATTTGATAAAATGTAAACTAATTTGACAAAAATAAATGTCAAACAAATATTTTTGAACTTTTAAAAATTATTTCTACCTACTAAAAATAAAATTATGTAAAATTGATAAATCTTTTAGACATTTATTATTTTTTTTACCAAATTAATTTTTATTATGTGTTTGGATGATGATCATGTAAAATTAATTTTAAAAAATTAATCATGTAATTTTTATTAATTTTACATAATTTTATCATTGATGGATAAAAATAATTTTTAAAAAATTAAAAATATTTTTTTGACATTTATTTTTGTCAAATTAGTTTATATTTTATCAAATTGACGATTTTACCCTTGAAAAATCTAATAATATTTTCAATTGTCCTTATTTGGAACAAGATTCAAAATTCAGGGTCAAATGTGTCACAATTGAAAAGTCCGGGACCAAAGTGACACAAGTCTCAAACTATAGGGACTATTAGTGTAATTAACCCTTAAAATAATTATATTTTGACCTAATATTTTAATATAATTATATAAATAATTTAATTTTTAATTAAATTAAATTTTATCTTATACTAACAAAAAATTAATTATTTATTTTACTACCACACTCATTATTATTATTATTATTTATATTTTAACCCCTAAACTTTTAATAATTATATTATTTTACAAAATTACGCATAATAATATATAATAAATTATATATTTTCTGAACTGAGATTAAATAATATTAGTATAAATTCTATAAAATAATTAAAAATCTGGGTTGTTACAATCTTCCATCATTTTAAAATTTCGTCCTCGAAATTTGTCATATGTAAGTTATCCGTTGCACCATCTGATAAATATATATTAGATAATTAATATGATAGAAAATACAACCTCAAAAAAATTTTTTACCAAAAATAACTCACTGTCTAGTCGTCAAAAATTGTTTTGGGCCAAAATAAGAAATAAGGAGCGACTTTAAAAGCTTTTCACTCGTTTTGTTTACGATAAAAATAAATAAAAATGAGAACACAATGACAGAATTATATGCAAGAATTTGAGATGAATTTTTCATTGATGGGAAATAGTTTCAAAATTAGTATTTTTATAATTTGAACCCACTTTTAAAAAACATCAAAATAATTTTTTTTTTAAATACTGAACTGAAAATTGTATGTATTTAATTATATTATAATTTTGGTGGGTGCTTGAATCCGATATCCTTCTTTTCTTGTCATTCTTTTCTTATAACAAATATAAATTATATCTAATATCCTTCACAAATTAGGCACATTACAAAAAAATTATTATATATATATAATCATATAAAATTATAATATAATTAAATCGACGAACAAAGTATAGTAATTCGGTACTAATTACCCGCTATTCTACTTCTTAAATGTGCGTGTGTCCTATACTCCAATAATGACTTTTTCTTATTTATAAACCATTGCTATGATACCACTTGTCACGACTCGCTCCCCGTACCCAATGGTTAAGTATCGTGATGGCCAGTAACTGAGATTACCTCTGGCCAATTCTTAAACAAATAAATAAACGCAAGTGGAAGTAATATTTAAATGAGGGTATCAAAATAATCATCGGAGCATCTATTTTTATTACAAAATGAATTGACCAAAAAGGCCGATATTTACATAGAAAAATATCATAAAGTGCTGTGCGTGTCTATCCCGCAACCCCGCTTCTAAGGCTTTCCGCAAACTATTTTTGAATTGCACTGTTTCCTGAAAATTAGTAAGCAACTATAAGCACATGGCAGAGTGATAAATATTATACCAAGAGTATAAGGGACACGAAATAACCATGGATAGTTAGTTAGGCCAAAACATTTAAGATAACTTAGTCGGAACAAATAATCCTTTACGTAGCAAAACTGAGATTATGTAAACAAATCATTTAAGTGGCAGAAGCTAAAATACATAAATTATGTAAGTAAATGACCACAACCACGGTACTGAACAGAATAGAACAGAACAGAGGTCACAGAAGTGACAGTTAGAACAGAGGTACGGATTCAAGAGGTGGCTCGTACGGATTCTAGAGGTGGCTCCCACAATAGTGTAGCACTTAGCTCCGTACAGCACTTTGGTCCACACAGAACAGAGGTACGGATTCAAGAGGTGGCTCGTACGGATTCTAGAGGTGGCTCCCACAACAGTGTAGCACTTAGCTTCCGTACAACACTTTACTCCGCACAGAACAGATGTCAATGGATCAGAGGACCACAAAGTAACCAAACAGAGGGCAATGGTTATTTAAGTCCTCCAAGGCGTAGGACTCCCGTGGTGGTACTTACAAAACATAATTGTTTATAAGCTCATAGTCAAATATTCTTTAAAATATAAACAAATATATCCATGGATTTCCTTTTAAACAAATAGGGTTCAGAAATTAAACCACGTAACTGAAATAGTAATATAACTTATAATAATTTATAAAGCATAACTTATATAAAATAAGTATGGTAAGTCAAAATATAAATAAAATACATTTTGGTGATTTAAGGTATAATATAACTCACCTTAACTTTAATACCTTACTCTTTCTTTCCACTATCAAAAATCCTTTTAACTTCCACCATTTTTTTCCCTTCATTTCCTCTCTTTCTTTCTTTCTTTTCTTCCTTCTTTTATTCCTTCACCCAGATTACCTTTTCCCTATTTATAGGGAGATAAAGCCCCCTGAGCCAACGTGGCAGCCCAAATCCTTTCCGAATCCGTTTCAGATTCGTTCATAAATTTGAGGATTAATCCTTATCTAATATATATATTTAAGATAATTATATTTTGACCCAATATTTTAATATAATTATATAAATAATTTAATTTTTAATTAAATTAAATTTTATTTTATACTAACAGAAAATTAATTATTTATTTATTACCACACTCATTATTATTATTATTATCAATATTATTATTATTTATATTTTGACCCCTAAACTTTTAATAATTATATTATTTTACAAAATTATGCATAATAATATATAATAAATTATATATTTTCCGAACTGAGATTAAATAATATTAGTATAAATTCTATAGAATAATTAAAAATCTGGATTGTTACAAATAGAATCCCCCATTTCAGTGTATATAAATTCAGCTTAACTCATTCTCCCTTGAATCGAGCCCATCCCAGATCAAAATCGAATTGGGCCAGTCATTTCCAAAACCAGGCCCAACCCATTATGGCCTTTGGACCCGACACGGCTGTTTCCGGGCCATGACCAAAACTCACACCCCTAATTATGTAACTAAAAAATCAATCCACTAAGACCTATGATGCGCCGGAAAAAAAAAAAGGATTTTTTGCTGGCCGGTCCTACATTTTATATTTAATCCCTTCCTAGTCCTGAGTTTTGCTCTTATGCACCAACAGGTCCTGAACCTTTTTTTTTTTATACTGTTTTACCCCTCCCCTGTTTTGGCGCGTTTCTGTTTGGATTTTCCATCAAAATATTGTGTCGTGAGTACGGGTTTGTGATTTGGATTTTTGTGGAACTTCACAATTTGCTAATGCATTATTGTGAAGCTTTGTGATTTGTGATTTCACGCTTGGTATATCTTCGTGATTTGTGATTTGTGATTGCGCGCTTGGTGAATCTTCCTATTTTGCGATTTCGCATTTGGTGTATAGTTACATTTTTCTGATTTACGATGTTGTGGAGGTAGCTCAACTGGTATGTTTGATTTTGATTTCAATTTCGATGTTTTGATTTTTTTTAGTTTGAGTTGGTAATTTTGATTTTGTTGTGAATTTGTTGTTATTCTGTTGTTTCTGCTGCGATTAAATTTGTATTTTAATCATGATATTGAAAGCTTTGAGATATGTATATGTAAAGAATTTTAGATTTTTTTTTTTTTGGTTACGAAATTGTTTTTATTGAACGCAGGTACTGGTTTGTTATTTTATACAGTAATAATTTTATCACTGAGTATTTTGGGGGTGCTGTTGGATTAACTTTTTCAACAGTGATAAATTTATCAGTGAGTATGGGAATAGGAGATGAAAAAGTTGCATAATGTAATGGTAAGATTCAAATCGAGTTACCATGTCTAATAAGTGTAAGCCTTATTCACTGTTCATGCTGTTGGTCTTTGGTAGTGTTAACTGTTAAAGTTATCAGTGTTGATTTTTTGATGTGTTTGAGTTGGTTGATAATTTTATCACTGTATTAGATTTTGTTTTAGGGTGTTTGAGTTGGTTGTTTTCTGAAATATAATTGTTGTTTGTTGCAGGATTTATAGTGATGAAGAATTATTTGTTTCTTATGTACAAATTTAGAGGTGTGACATTGGTTATCACGTATAATGATGGATTTAATTTCAATGATTTAGTATATAAATTGTGTGCAAAGTGGAGTGAGTTAGTTGGTAGTTCTTTAAATATATCGTATTCAATGCCTGAACATTCTTGTTGTGGTCTACAAAGTGAAGAGGATTTGGAGATTATGGTTGGACTCGCACTTTCTTGTGATATTCATCGTATTGATATTTTTGTTAAGTGTTGTTCTTTGGGTGAAGGTTATATGATTTGTGATGGTAAAACTAGTAGTAATAGTAGTGTTGTTTGTGAAATTGATTTTTTACCTTCATTTTATTCAAATTAACGAAAACCTTTGCTCTCCGATGGGTGGGTTAATTGTATGAAATGAGTGGGATAAAGGTTTACTCAAGGAGTTGTTGAATTTCGAGATGCTTTGTCAAAGTATTCTATTCATTCTGGTTTTGATTTTGATTTTGTTAAGAATTATAAGGATCGTGTCACTGTTCATTGTAAGAGAAAGGCTAATTTGGGATGTTTATAGAGCGTGCATGTTAAAGTGAAAAATTATAGTAAAGCTTTTGTTGTTAAACATTTTGATGATGTTCATAGTTGTGGATTTTCTTTTCGTACAGTTAAACATGCTAGGATAACTTTGAGTATGATTGGTGGACTAATTTCAAGTGATATTCGTAATAAGGCTTTGACATCGGTTAGTGAGGTGGTTTGTAATTTCAAGGACTATTATGGAATAGAAGTTTCTTATCGGTGAACGGGGTATTGTTTTTGGTAACTATTCATCATCATTTGACGATCTTCGTTGGTATGTTAATGTTGCTAATGATTGTAATTCGGGGAGTGTTTTTTATATGGAATTTGATGTTGATAGTAAAGGAAGACATTTTAAATGCTTGTTTTTCGCTTTTGAGGCATGTATTCATGGTTTCAAGTATTGTCGGCCTGTGTTGATGCTCGATGGAACTTTTTTGAAAGGAAGACACGAAGGTTGTTTGTTGGCTGTTATGACAAAAGATGGTAACCAAGGTATATTCTGTGTCTATTTGTTATTATTATTAAAATAGTGATAATTCTATCATTTTTGTTATTGAAGAGTGTTGATTATTGAGTATGGTCAATGTATTAGTGATAAATTTATGATGTATACTTTTGTTAATTTTTTATATTTATACAGTGATAAATTTATTATTCATTGATTTTATATGTTGTATGCTGCTATTGAATTTTTGTAGTTATACAGTGATAAATTTATTTATGGTTGATGCTAGATGTTATATACTTTGCGTTTTGACTTTCTTTTTATAATTTTTTTTATTTGTTATTGATAACGTGTATATATTTTGTTTATAAGTTTATATCCGTTATGTTTTGCCATTGTTAATAGTGAAAGTTATGATAGTTGGCATTAGTTCTTGTCAAAGTTATTAGTTATTTTGACTCCGGGAAGGGATATTGCGTTTGTTACTAATCGGCATGGACGTTTGCTGAAAGCTTTAGCTGAGGTCTTTCCGTTTTCTTCTCATTCTTTTTGTCTAATGCATTTGAAGACAAACTTAAAGATTTATTTGTCAGTGAAGTGTCGTGAATCTAAAGAGTATTTGCTTACTCTTTTTAGTAGATATGCATATGCTCCTACTATTGAATTGTTTAATGAGCTATTTGAAGAATTTAAGGGTCGTTGTGGTCGTAGTGTTGAGAAGTTTCTTGAAGATTTACCTAATGAGTGTTGGTGTAATGCTTATTTTCCAGGCAAAAGATATGGTAAAATGTGCACAAATGCTGCGGAATCTTTTAATTCATGGATTAGGGATGAACATCATTTGTTTTCAAATAGTCTTGTTGATGCTATACGGGTAAAACTAATGGAGCAATTTTCAAAAAGGAGAGAAGTTGGGAATAAGTGGAATCGTATAGTTTGTCCTTTGGCAAAGAAAAAGTTAGAAAAAACTTTTAATGATACAAAAGCATTGATAGTTAAGAAATATAGTGATGACGTTTATGAAATCCAATTGGATCATTCAGTTATGATTGATATTGGGAAACGTTCTTGTTCTTGTTCTTGTCGATTGTGGGAAATTGATTATTTTCCTTGCAAACATGGTTTTTGTGCTATAAAGAGGAGTGAGAATTATCTAAATTGTTTTCTTGATGATTACTATCGTGTTAGTAGTTATTGTGATTCTTATTCACATTCTATCTATCCAGTTCCTAGTATATGGAAGCCAAATGTAGTTGTTGATGATGACGTTTTAACTCCTCTTTGTAAGAGACCAGCTGAACGTCCAAGAACAGAAAGAATACCTTCTAAGGGCGAAATCAAGAGAATTAGGTACAATAGGTGTGGAAAGATGGCAATTCATAATAAAAAAAACATGTAAAAAAGCTTTGATTTAGTTATATTGATTTTAATTGAATTACTTTGTTGAGAGATGAGAGACGAGAGGTGTTACTTGCATTAAATGATTGAGTATTTTTTGAAAGATGTATCATTTTGGTACTTGCATTGAATGATTGAGGAATTTGTTGAATATAAATTATATTTTTTGCTGATATTTTTGCAGGATTAAGTTTCACAGATTTATATTATTTGATTTGGGTTAAATGTAGTTGTTGTTTTTGGTGTTTTATACAATGATAAATTAATCACTAGTTGGTTTGGACAAGTTGGTGGATTATTTTTTTTGTAAGAATGATAAATTTACCATTGTCTGAAGGAAGCAATCAAGTATTAATTGGGTTCTTGAATTTTGTTACTTTCAAGAATAATAAATTTATCACTGATTGTATGGGAAGAGTTGATGGTTTATTATATTTATGTCAATGACTGATAAATTTATCACTGTCATATCCAACAATTGTTCTTTTTTACAGTGATAAATTTATCACTGGCTTAAACTCAACAAAAATTAATTTATGTCACTAGTTATACATGTTTTTAGTTTTTCTGTGCCTTGATTAATTTAAACAAGAATACAGCTTTACTTGTTAGATAATGCATCCCTCAGAAACACAAATAATTTGTGCACTGAATTTACAATGACATATGCTAGACCTCTTTCCAGTTTCTTTCTCTTCACACTGTACCTTATTTACTCTTGGGTTGATTGCTGATAAAAGGAAAAGAAAGAAAATGAATATATATATACATATATCCTTTTTTGGTCTTTTATTATTTCTGAGTGATTTTCTCTAGTGGATGTCTTGTATGAGATTCCAAATGACAGTAGATTTGAGATTCAAAGTTTGAATATGGTTTTTCCTATAAGTCTTTCAGTATTCAAAGGAGTAGATTTTTGTATATTACTTACTTATAGGAAGCAATTTTTGTCTAGAGTTATCTAATTTTTTCGGGAAAAATTTCCACAACACAAAGCTGTAGATCAAATCTCTAGAATACATAATTACATATCTGCTGTGTTAACTGTTTTGCAAAGCAAAAAATTTTAGATCAACTACCATGTTTATCTAGTTTAGCAACAAGTTCTCAGTCTGTATACTGTTTTGTGGTCACTCAAAAGCAAGTTTTGGATGTTTGAGTTGTTTAATTGAAGTATCAAATGGTTTTGATTATTTAGAAATCACCAAAGATGGCATGTTCTTACATTCATTCTCAAACTTGGGAACCCCCAACCAATAGTAGTCCCAGTACCCGGATCTAACAAAAGCAAACAAACCAAGAGGCACACAAGCCTAACAACATCTTCTACATCTTTATTGTTGTTTCTTCTCAAAAGTTTCGTTATCAACTTTTGGATTGAAGCACTTGTCATTCTGCTCTCGGTTATTTTCCTTCTTTGCACCATAACTACCTCATTTTTTCTTCCGTATGCAAGATTCATCTTCTTCTGTTCACATGCAATCCCAATAATTAACTTGAAGTCATTTCTTTTCAACTTCAGTTTTTTCTCACCAATTCAAATGTGATTCCATCCATTTGGTAAGTTTACAAATTTTTTGCAATCACATCATCATATTTAATTGAATCTCTTCTTTTAACCTTGTTTTCACTCAATGTATCAACTAGAAGCATAAAAGGAGTCTTTCTCAATAGTGTCAAATGCTCCTGTCCGAGTTTTGTTGTCCTGAAAAATTTGATAAGAGATTGAATGTTAGAACGGTAGACACACTTTGCTTCATTATCATGTATCTGTTCAGTCTTAGTTTTTCTTCCATCAACCTTTTTCTTCCCTCTTGCTTTGTAGAGCTCTGTAGCTTGTTTCAGCTGCTGCTGTTTGGGCTCCTCATTGTCAATGTTAGATTCAGGTTTAACTTTTAGTTGATTTTCATTTTCATGTGTTGTTGGCTCTATAACAAACTCAACTTTGTCAATCTTTTTCTTCTTTGAGAAATTTGTTTTTCAACGACGTAATCTTTTACGATGATTAGGAACATCTATACAAAAACATTGAGCATGAACATTGAAATTAAAAAGAATTTATCACTGAACTAGACAAACTAAGAAGAATTTATCATTCTATTATGCAAATTAAGCAAATATATAACCGTATAGCAAAGTTTAAATTCCAAATTACAAAAGAACATGAAGTATCATGAGAAAGATGAAAACAGTTGATAATTTATCACTCTATGAGGTAAAGTAAGTAAATTTTATTACTCGATTAAGCAAAGTAAGCAAATCCATTATTATAATAAATTTTATCACTCGATTAGGTAAATTAAGCAAATCTATCATTGTTATAACAAATTTTATTACTGAATTAGACAAATTAAGGAAATTCGTCATTGTATAGCACATTTTATCACTCAATTAAGTAAAGTAAGCAAATCTATCATTGTATAACAAATTTTATCATTAAATTAGCAAAAGTAAGCAAATACATCATTGTATAGCAAACAAACATAAAGATATGATTATTATGAAGTTGAATATCACTCATAAATTAATACTGTATGGTACAGATTGAAAATAGCTTCAAGTCGAATTTTATCACTCAATTATAGTTATGAAAGAAGAAAGGAAGCAAATCCACCATTATAACAAATTTTATCACTCAATTATAGTTATGAAAGAAGAAGGGAAGCAAATCCATCGTTATAACAAATTTTATCACTCAATTAGGAAAATTAAGTAAATCTATCATTCTTATAGCAAATTTTATCACTGAATTAGGCAAAGTAAGCAAATCTGTCATTGTATAGAAAATTTTATTACCGAATTAGCAAAAACAAGCAAATCCATCATTAGCAAATGAACATGAAGATGTGATTATTATGAAATTGAATATCACTCATAAATTAATACTGTATGATACACATTGAAAATACCTTCAAGTCGAATTTTATCACTCAATTATAGTTATGAAAGAAAAAGGGAAGCAAATTCATCATTATAACAAATTTTATCACTCAATTAGAAAAATTAAGCAAATCTATCATTCTTATAGCAAATTTATTACTGAATTGGACACAATAAGCAAATCTATCATTGTATATCAAATTTTATCACTGAATTAGCAAAAGTAAGCAAATCCATCATTGTATAGCAAATGAACATGAAGATGTGATTATTATGAAGTTGAATATCACTCATAAATTAATACTGTATGATACACATTGAAAATAGCTTCAAGTCGAATTTTATCACTTAATTATAGTTATGAAAGAAGAAGGGAAAATAAGTACGACTCACGTTTGATTGGCATATTTGTTGAATATGAACTAAACAGGGAGAGTAGTTGTTCGAATCAGAATATAGATCGACACGGTGGAAGACTTGTTGGGAATCTGTTCGAACTCGGTGTGAAAACAGAGGTGATTTCTTTGAAAACGATGGGAGATTTGCGAAAAATCTCTTCGTTTGTTTCGATTTCCTAATCGGAACCCTTGAGAAAGAGCGTGTGTGTCACTCGTGCAGGGGAGAGCTCATGATGGCTGTTTTGCTTCACGCGTGTGGTGTGACATTGAGGGGTAAAATTAGAAACTGAAATAGAACAGAACTTGACCGGTATTAATTTATTTGCATGGGACCGGCTGGTAAGTCCCAAAAAAAAAAAATCTCAAGCAAAATGATATAATTTGAAAGTAATTTTAATTAATATTATTAATAACAAGAGAAATATTCAAAATTTTAAGGCAACTATCCATCCCTGCCAATTCCTTCCCTGATTTCTGCTACATACGGAAGCACCCAAAAAATAAAAAGCATAATCAAAATGCAATTATTTCTTGAAGGTGATTAAATGGACATTTCCCTCATTTAGGTACAATCTCTAGCTTCAACAACATTTGTAATTCTTCCCAACCGCTTCATCTTTTAAGTTGTTCGAGCATCGAAATTGAGCTTTGCAGCAGAGATACCAGATGGGCATTCTCATTCACAAAGTTTTTAGATAATAGTAATTTTTCAGTGGAGTAAGACATGCCGAATATCAGGGAGAGCTCGAGAATCTGCTACTTCCCCGACGACCATGACCAGATAGTCTTGATAGTTGTCCTCTATTCTGCATTTTACACAAAAAGACGATAAGATCAGTAACAGTTTACAAGCATGTTCAAGAAATAAATGCAATTATCATAGGTATATTCTAGACAATTGAGTACCCCCTATCTCTTTAGTGAAGTTTGAGACCCAATTGGTTTATTAAAAGACTTTAATTTGATTTGGGATTGGTTATAATATTTTTTTAATATATTATATTTAGCTTGTGGAGGCCTAATTCAGTTTGGATACAACTAGGGTTTTTTGATAAAAAGCCTAAGAATTCATAATATATATATTGGGATTGTTTTGTGCTTTTCAAAAGGAAAAAAAGTAGCGGTCAGCAACTATCTTTTGATCAATTGTTGGTGAGATAGTGCTTGGGACATAATCAAATTTGGTGAGTTTTGTTCTTGCTGTGTGAGTGTCGTTTGGATCAAAATTAATTCGGTGAAGCTATTTTTGATTCGGTTTGTGGCTGCTTTGAAGCATAGTTTGGTTTGTTATTTTGGATATTCTTCAACTCTATTTTTGAAGACTTCTGTTTATCTATTTGGTGAGTTTTTCTTCTTATTTATTTGTGATTATTTGGAATTCACCTAAGGACGATTTTGTGAGACCATTTGTGTTTCGTTTGTAATCATTTGAAAACTTTTTGGTTGATAATGATATCAGATTTCCATCCCGTGAGCGTACCTCACATTGAGAGAACCACGTAAAATTCTTGTATTGCTTTTGATTTAATTTTTCCACACTAGTTTTTATTTCCATTAATTGATTTACTTGTGGGAAATCATATATTTTCCCCAACAACTAGTATCAGAGCTTACGGTTTATTTGAGTTTATTTATTTGTGTAAATCAATAGAGGGGAATGTGAATCGCATGTCTAGCTTGAATGGAAGCAATTAGGTAGCTTGAAAAACTAAAATGAATGACCTATTATTTTGTAAAGATTTGTATGGGTCTATTGAGGGTGACAGTGACAAACCTGATGGTATGCAAAATGATGAATAGAAAAGACTTAATCGAAAAGCCATTGATGTTATTCGTTAATGGATTGATGACAATGTATTTCATCATGTTGCTACTGAAACTTCAGCACATGATTTACGGAAAAAATTAGAAGACCTTTATGATAGGAAATCAGCCACAAATAAAACTTTTTTGTTTCGTAAATTGGTTAATTTAAAATATAAAGAAGGCAATCCTATTCCGGAACATTTGAATGAAATAAAGAGTATTTTTAACCAACTTGCTTCTATGAAAATTGTTTTTGATGATGAGTTGCAAACTTTGATGCTACTTAATTCTTTACCCGAGAGTTGGGAAACTTTGATTGTGACAGTTAGTAATTCGGCGCCTGATGGAGTTGTCACAATGTGCCAAGTCACTAGTAGCTTGTTGAATGAAAAAACTAGAAGAAAATCAGCGGGTTTCTCTCATTCAGAAGCATTTGTTGTGATAAGTCGAAGTAAAACAAGGAGGAGAACTTTATGGTCATGATCAAAACCGTGACAAATCAAAAGATGGTTCTTTTTCAAAGAAAGACATTGAGTGCTATTATTGTTATGAGAAAGGGCACATGAAGCGAGAATGCCGAAAGCTCAAGAACAAGGAGAAAAGGCGTGACAAAAGTGTGGATAAAAAAAAAGAAGACACAACAACAGTTACTACCAATGGTGATCTCATAGTCGTGTGTGAAGATGATTGCATCAATTTTGTGGGCTAAGAAAGCAATTGGGTGATTGATTCTGGTGCTTCTTTTCATGTGACTTCTCGAGTTGATTTCTTCATTACCTACACCAAAGGAGATTATGATTATATTCGAATAGGTAATGAAGATTTGTCCAAGATTATTGACATGAGTAATGTTTGCTTGGAAACATATTTGGGCAGCAAATTGTTGCTTAAAGATGTGAAGCATGTTCCTGACATTCGCCTCAATTTGATCTCCACCAGAAAGCTAGATGATGAAGGCTTCAACAACAAATTTGGTGATGGAATAGGAAGCTCACAAAGGGTTCTCTGGTGGTGGCCAACTACAAGAAGACTCACACTTTATTCGATGTAAGGAAAAATTCGTAAAGGTGTTGTCAATGCACTTGAACATGATACTTCTACCGAATTGTAGCACAAGCAGCTTGGCCATATGAGTGAAAAGGGGCAACAAGTTTTGTTCAAGAAAGAACTTCTACCCGATTTGAAAGGTACACATCTTAAAACTTGTGTTCATTGTTTGGCGAATAAACAACATAGAGTTTCTTTTCATAAAAATGTTACTTCTAAGAAAGAAAATATTTTGGAGTTGATTCATTCAGATGTTTGTGATCCATTAAAAGTTAGAACACATAGTGGTGCACTTTATTTTGTTACTTTCGTTGATGATTATTCAAGGAAAGTTTGGACTTTTATACTAAAAACTAAAGATCAAATTCTAGAAGTATATAAGTATTTTTAGGCCATGATTGAAAAAGAAAACAAGGCAAAAATTGAAGTGCATCCGATCAGACAATAATGATGAATACATTGGGCCATTTGATGAGTATTGTCGCAGCCAAGGTATTCGGCACCAAAAGACAGTTAAGAAGATTCCTCAACAAAATGGCGTTGCTGAGAGGATGAACTGCACCATTGTGGAAAGAACAAAATGTTTGCTTTCACAAGTTAAATTGCCAAGATCCTTTTGGGGTGAGGCAATAAGGACAACGGTTGACGTGATAAATTTGTCTCATTCCTATCTTTTGAATGGTGATGTTCCAGAAAGAGTATAGACTAGCAAAGCTGTGTCTTATGAGTACTTAAGAGTGTTTTGTTGCCGAGCCTTTGTTCACATTCCAAAAGATGAGAGGTCCAAGCTTGATAGCAAGTCAAGACAATGTATTTTTTTTAGCTATAGGCGTGATGAATTTGGTTATAGATTGTGGGATCCGGTCGACAAGAAAATTATTCGAAGCCGTGATGTTGTGTTTCTTGAAGACCAAACAATTGAAGACTTTGACAAAGGCAATCAACCGGAGCCAAAAACTAGTGATCTCATTGACATTGATCCATCTCCTTCGTCTTCGGTATATAATGAAAATGGAGGTGATGTGCAACCACCTCTTGAAGATGTAGATGATAATTTTAAAATGAAGTTGAGCCCGAAATTGAAGAAGAGCATCCAACTCAAGAATCGCCACCACAATTTGAGTTGAAGAAATCTACAAGGGACCGACAACCTTCAAGAAAGTATCCTCTCAATGAATTTGTGTTGATTTCCGATCGAGGGAAGCCCGAGAGTTACCAAGAGGCAATTGAGCATACAAAGAAAAATGATTGGAAAAAGGTTATGAAAGAAGAGATGAATTCCTTACTTGAAAATTACACTTATAATTTAGTGAAGTTACCTTAGGGAAGGAAAATTCTGAAAAATAAGTGGGTTTTCAAATTGAAGAATGATGGAAAGAATCTGAGATACAAAGCACGTCTTGTTGTGAAAGTCTTTGGGCAAAAGAAATGTATTGATTTTGATGACATTTTCTCGCCAGTTATGAAGATAATTTCTATTCGGGTTGTACTTGGTATGGCTGCAAGTATGAACCTTGAAGTTGAACAACTTGATGTGAAGACCGCATTTCTTCATGGTGATCTTGAAGAAGAAATTTACATAACGCAACCAGAAGGTTTTGTGGAAAAAAGAAAAGAGAAATTTATTTACAAATTGAAGAAAAGTTTGTATGGCCTCAAGCAAGCTCCGCGATAATGGTACAAAAAATTTGACTCTTTCATGATGAATAATGATTTTTCTAAAACCACTTCGGACCATTGTGTGTTTGTGAAAAATTTCCCGAATAGTAAATTTATTATTCTTTTGCTTTATATTGATGACATGTTAATTGTGGGTCAAGATTCTACCATAATTAACAGGTTGAAATTGGAATTGAGCAAGTCTTTTGTTATGAAAGATTTGGGACCGGCAAAGCAAATACTTGGTATGAAAATTATTCGTGATCACAAAGATGGGCTGATTTGGTTATCCCAAGAAAGCTACATTGAAAAAGTTCTTGAGAGATTCAACATGGATAAAGCAAAGTCGGTTAGTTGTCCTCTTGCGGATCACTTCAAGCTTAGTTCGAATCAATGTCCTACAAGTGAGAAAGACAAAGAAAAGATGTTGAAAATTCCTTATGCTTCAGCAGTTGATTCTTTGATGTACGCCATGGTTTGTACAAGGCCAGATATTGCTCACGCCGTTGGTGTGGTGAGTCAGTTTCTCTCTAATTCGGGTAAAGAACATTGGGTAGCGGTAAAATGGATTCTAAGATATCTTTGAGGGACTTCGAAAGTGTGTTTGTGTTTTGGAGATGGTAAGCCGATACTTGATGGGTTCACAAATTCTTTCATGGCCGGTGCTATTGATTCTAGGAAATCTACTTCGGGGTATTTGATGACTTTTGCAAGGGGAGCTGTGGCATGGCAATCTAAATTATAAAAATGTGTTGCTCTCTCAATTACCAAAGCTGAATTTATTGTCATCACAGAAACTTGCAAAGAAGAGTTATGGTTGAAGAAATTTTTTCAAGAGTTAGGTTTCAAGCAAGAAAGATATGCGCTTTATTGTAATAGTCAAAGTTCTATTCATTTGAGTAAAAATTCTACTTTTCATTCGAGATCGAAACACATTGATGTGAGATACTACTAGATTCGTGATGTGTTAGATTCGAAATTGTTATAACTCGAAAAGGTTCACACAGATGATAATATTTCGGATATGTTGACAAAGACTTTGTCGAGAGACAAACATATAGAGTGTCGAACTTTAGCGGGTATGATTGATGTCTCCACCTAAGTCGGTAGGGGTAGAATTGTTAGGGTATATCTCTTTAGTGGAATTTGAGACCCAATTGGTTTCTTAAAAGGCTTTAATTTGGTTTGGAATTGGTTATAATATATTTTTAATATATTATATCTAACTTGTAGATGCCCAATTCAGTTTGGACACAACTAGGGTTTTTTGATAAAAAGCCTAAGAATTCATAATATATAGATTGGGATTGTTTTGTGTTTTTCAAAAGGAAAAAAAATAGTCGTGAGCAACTATCTTTTGATCAATTGTTGGTGAGATAGTGCTTGAGACATAATCAAATTTGGTGTGTTTTGTTCTTGCTATGCGAATGCCGTTTGGATCAAAATTAATTCGGTGAAGTTATTTTTGATTCAATTTGTGGTTGCTTTGAAGCATAATTTGGTTTGTTATTTTGGATCTTCTTCAATTCTATTTTTGCAGACTTTTGTTTATCTATTTGGTGAAGTCTTTTCTTTTATTTATTTGTGATTATTTGGAATTCATCTAAGGGTGATTTTGTGAGGCCATTTGTGTCTTGTTTGTAATCGTTTGGAAACTTTTTGATTGATAGTGAAATCGGATTTCGATCTCATAGACGTACCTTACATTAAGAGAACCACGTAAAATTCTTGTGTTGTTTTTTATTTAATTTTTCCGCATTAATTTTTATTCCTATTGATTGATTTACTTATGAGAAATCATATATTTCCCCTAACACCACCACCCCCCAAAAAAGAGAAAAAGAAAAAAAAGAATGAGAAAAAAAAGAATGAAACAAGTAGATGAGGAAAATAAACGAAACCTCATTAGAGGATTTGAATGCCTGCTGTTTTCTCTGGAAAACTCTCTGAGCCTGTTTCTTTTTCTCCTCTGCCTTCAACGTGGTCAGGCTGGGCCTGTAAAGAATCACAGTCCGGCCAATCTGACCAACTACCACGGACCCAGTTGATTGCTCTAAACGATTCACCACATCATCCAACTCCCCTGGACAGGAGTTGTGTATTTTAAGCTGCTCACAAGTTTTAACAATTAGAATTATCCACAACAATTTGAGTCCTAAGGAAACGTCAAGAAGAAAGGAAGCTCAAAACTCATTTTTGCAACAAAATAGAAAAAAAGAAATGATCTGCACCGATAGCATCAACTCCCCGAGAACACACACGAGCATATATATATATATATAGAGAGAGAGAGTAAATTCATTTTCTTCGCCAATTGAATAAACATGCGCACTGTCAATAAAGATTCTTCAAAAACGCGAGTGAAGCGTAAAAACAAGACCATGTGCAAATTTCTAGATAAGTAGGCCACACTGCCAACCAAACCTAACATGTTCAGTTAATTGTTCATGCAAATACATGTTTGTGACCTCCCACAAAAGCAAAGCAAATCAAATCAAAATCCCACACAATCAACAATTGAAAAACAAAAACAAAACACAATTTGACTGTTACATGCATTATCTATCCATCTCATGCAATTTTCCCAATTCTTATACTCAATTGGCACTACCTTTCACTTCTCATATGCATTCATTGCATGCAATTCATTCATCAAAGTTGTCTTCATTTTCATTTTCCACTATTCAAAATTTTCCAGCATTTTGTTTACCATCAACCTAAAACTTTGTAACCAACAATCAAAAGACCTAATTCTCATAATCCAACACCATTAATCATGTCTAGGAATTGAGAATAAGGTCATGATTGTCGTCACCTCAGTCGGATATAATCAGAATTCTACATAATCCCAAAAATTAAAAACATAAACAATGCAGATATAGTCTAATACGTTCCCTAGAATTGGAATCCAAAGAAGTTAAATTGAAATTTTGAGAAGAAATCAAGAAGCAGAGTCGGAACTGAACCCTGTGTTGCAAATTCCAAACAACAAACCCGAAAGACCCAAAATTAAACACTGGAAATCAACTAAATCAAATCATAGTGCACTATACCAATTTGAATTGAAAGAATCAAAACAAAACCCCAAACCCTAAACCTCAATTTGAGCATTGTGTTGATTATACCTTGAGAAGCTCATTGGCCTCTAGGGTTTCAATCAGAGCCGTGGCAACAGAATCAGTCACACCTGACTTCCCCACCTGTTGAGTTTTGAGCTTCTTCCCGAGGCTGTGAGCATACGAAGCCAGCTCTTTCTTTTCCTTCACACTAAGACTCGGCAACTTCAAAGGCGAAGGATTCAAAGCCCTCTCTTCTACGTCCCCAGCAATCTCTTCTTCTTCTTCCGATTCAAAATCCCCTTTGCCAATCTCAAATTCACCATCATCGTCATCGTCATCATTATCATCGAGTTGGTCTTCGATTTTGGGTTCGAGGGTTGGTTGAGAGGTAGAGAGAGAGTGAGGAGGGGAGAGAAGAGGTGGTTGATGGGGTGAGAGAGAAACAGAGGATGCGAGAGAAGTGAAAAGCTGCGGCGGCGTGTGGCGGCGAATGGCGGGTGATGGGTTTGAAGAGGGAAAGAGAGAGAAGAGAGGAGGAGGGAGGTGGTGGCGGTGGTTGGAGGAAACGGTAGAGAATCAGTTGAGAAGAGCGCGACGATGATGAGATTAGCACCGCCATTGCCGATTATTCCCCTTGTGGTCTGTACTGGACTCTCCAGTGTCTACCCACTCGAGCTTATTGGTTTTTTTAGAAAGGTGGTTAATTTTATTTATTTATTTATTTTTTGTGTGTAATTATTTTATTAAAAAATATTTTTTAAAAAATAAACAGATAAGTGATTCAAAATTATTTTTAAAAATAAAGAGATAAGTGATTCAAAATTATTTAAAAATTTAAATTTAAATTTAATTTTTAATCATCTTTTTAAAAAAAAGATAGCTTGACAGGTCATACAAGGTTGTTTAGGGTTGTTTGAAATGATCTAAATAAGTGTACTTTTTGACTTTTTTATGAAATATGAGTTAGGTTTAGGTTAGGTTTAAAGTGATATGTTAGAGAAGTAATGTGACTTAAATAAAATAATATGACTTAAATAGGATAATAATTTTTTAACTTTTTATTTTTTTCAAGACATACCAAACTTGGCCTTAGTCTACTGACATGATTCCTGTTTTGGGTGTGAGAGTACGATTCTCGCAACAGCCCCTTTATCTTGCCCTTTAAAATTTATCTTGTATTTATGTTATGTTGGTTTTAACATAGAAAAATTATTTATATTTATTTGTTTTTAGACTCAGGCCTCGTTTGGGAACAGGCTAATTTAGTAACTTTTTGGCTAATTGGCTAAAAAGGTAGGTAAAAAAACTTGTATGTTTGGGATGACTTTTTGGCTAATTACGAAAAGCTGTGCAAAAAGTAGAGAGAAAAGAGAATCTTTGACTTTTTAGTATGGGTTGTTGGCTTTTTGGCTAAAAAGGTAACTTTTTGGCTAATTGGCTAATTTAGCCACTCCCCACGAAAAGAGAATCTTTGACTTTTCAGTTTGTTTTTTTTTGTCTTTCTTCTTTCTCTATACTGATCTAAAATTATCATATGATTATTTTATTCCTTAAATTCATTCAGGTGATCTAATAAAAAATTAGGGTCTGTTTGGAAGGATTTTTAAATCCTGATTCTACTCTCACATTGGAACATCATTTTGGATAGAGTTTTAGAACTAGTTTTTCACAACAAACACAAACTCTGCAAAAAATTCTCTGTAAAGCGTGATTTTCGATTTTTTTTTTTTTGTTGAAATTTGGTCTAACTGATCGTTCCACCGGATGTCTTACCGGATATCCCACCGGTAGTCCGGCCAGTTGACTAGAACAGTGCAAAATTTTTTTTTTCAATTGATATGTTAATTTTTATATATTCGAAAAAAATATTTTCTGAATTTTTTAAATTTTTTTTATGTGTTTTAATAGAATTTTGAGTTGTGTATTTAGTTATGAGTTATAAGTTTTTGAATCAAATATCAAATGTCACATCAAAAATTTTCCACTCAAATCATAATTCCAAAACTCACAAATTCAAAATACAACTCATACTCTCAAATCATAGTTAGAAAGTTCTAACAAACACAACCTTAGTTTTTTAAAATTAAATAAGTCATTTTTTTGGCTGAACATATTTTTTTAGAGAAAATTAATCTAAGATCCCTGCCCAACTTTTGATAGGATGAGAGGTCTACAATAATATTTTTTAATGGCTAAGGTCCCTCAACCTTATTTTACGTTATAAAATACCTAATTTACCCTTCTTTATAACATAAGTTTGTTTGGATTTTGACAAACTGAATATTCTATTGCTGACTTCACGGTGGAGATTTCGTAGAGATTTCGCAAGTATTGCAATGCACTTGACGATAGAGATTGCTATAATCGTGTAGGTGTTACAGTGTATTGATCGTGTAGGTTTTTCAGTAGAGTTGAATCAGGTATATTTTCGATGGAGATTCTACATGGATTCCAATTTTTGTTTTGAATTTTATGTAAGAATTCTGATTTCATATTAGTTTTTCGAGTGTATTTTTGCATTAGGTTTTTGTTTTCAGTTTTAATCAATTTAAAAGAGATGGTAGCTCAGTGAAGTTTATGATTTTTTGAGTTGATTTTTCATTCTTTGTTATTGATCAATTTTAGAGAGAGGCCAGCTTGATAGACTTGATTTTGATTTTGATTTTTGGAGTTCATTTTTCATTCTCTGTTTTTTGATCAATTTCAAAAAGAGTTGACAGTGGAATTGATTTTGATTTTTAGAGTTCATTTTTTGTCTCTGTTTTTCATCAACATGCTTATCAATGATAAGTTTTGTTCTCTATTTTTTCAAACCCGAGAAATTTCTTTAAACCAGAAATAAGTCTAAATTTCTTATCAATTTTTGTTCTCTAAATTTTGTTCTCTATTTTTTCTGCACTTTTGTTAGTATAATCTAGAGAAAATTGTGAGTTTGTTATTATAATCCTGTGACGCCTCAAATTTTTTTTTGAAACGTCGTAAGATTTAAATAACAATAACTTGTTAGATAAAGTTTTAATTACTAATTAGGAACTTTTAAGTTCTTACATAGTCAAGTCCAACAACCAAATAAAACTACAAGTTCACACACAACGTCACAACATAGTTAAATCCTAATACAAGGGATAACAGGATTTTATTTTGTTAAAATCTTGACTCTAAGTCAGCCAAGGTTCAATATTGGCAGCCGCTCCAATTTCAGCCTCAGTCCCTTTTTTGACATAATCTGGCATGAAACGCCAGGGCAACAAAATATATGCCATGAGTTTTGCAACACAGTAAGAAAACATAACCAACCTACCATTCTTTTTAAGAGAAAAATAATAAGATTCTAAACATGGGATAACAATATAATTGTACACATAAATTTCCACCATTAGAATAATTTCAGTAATTTTAATAAATTAGGTGACATTCGAAATCTCACCAGAGAGATTTAACTTACCAACCACTAAGTATGGCAACGGTTAATTTGAAACCCTCCCTTGGTCAAATATTTAGGTGTTACCAACCGTAACTACCAGGGATGCCCACGTCTGGAGTTATATACCCAAGTAGTGACATCCGTGGTCTGCCCCAAGGAAACAGTCTGCCAGGAGTAAGTAACCTCCCTGAGTGCCACCTGCACATCCACCCTTATTCCAAAACCGAATACCGAAAAGGGTTCAAATAAGTCCCGTGCCATCTTAGAGTTTCACAACACAATTTACGTGAGAATTCTTAGAAACCAGGGCTCACCCTGAACAAATGGTGTTGACCGTCAACCCTTAATTTCGTACACTCTTTAAAACCACTACTCGCTCTAAACAACTGGTATTAACCGTCAATTGTTAACTTTATATATACCGTTATTCATTAATTCATAGATCAAACCCATAATCTAAAAATTTATCATGAAACTAGACTTCTCAAGTCTCATCTTTTAGTTAGAAATTACCATATTTGGCTTAGTATAGGATTTTGAATAAATTTTCAAATACATAGTAAAATCTGTCTCACAATTTCAGATTTAATTAAAAATTTGTATAAATTCGTAGAAAACTCAAAAATTGTTTCCAAAAATTTCTGTATAAACTAGACATCATTATCAACAACTTTGTGGAAGAAATCATCTCAAAATTTTGAGTATAAAATTGTCTAAAAATTCAGGCAAACATGCTGGTAGATTAAAAATAGGTTATCTTCAACACAATTTCAGATTTAGTTAAAAATTTGTATAAATTCGTAGAAAGTTCAAAAATTGTTTCCAAAAATTTCTGGATAAACTAAATATCATTTTCAACAACTTTGTAGAAGAAATCATCTCGAAATTTTGAGTATAAAATTGTCTAAAAATTCAGGCAAACATGCTGGCAGATTAAAAATAGGTTATCTTTAACACAATTTCAGATTTAGTTAAAAATTTGTATAAATTCGTAGAAAGCTCAAAAATTGTTTCCAAAAATTTCTAGATAAACTAGACATCATTATCAACAACTTTGTAGAAGAAATTATCTCGGAATTTTGAGTATAAAATTTTCTAAAAATTCGGGTAACAGGCTGGCTGATTCAAAAGGATTATTCTCAACACAGTTTCAGATTTAGTTAAAAATTTGTATAAATTCGTAGAAAGCTCAAAAATTATTTCCAAAAATTTCTGGATAAACTAGACATCATTATCAACAACTTTGTAGAAGAAATCATCTCGAAATTTTGAGTATAAAATTATCTAAAAATTCGGGTAACAGGCTGGCAAATTCAAAAGGATTATTCTCAACACAGTTTTAGACAATATATCAATTGTATATAATCTGAAATTTTCAATTATAAAAAAAATGAGAAGGTTGAGAGGGTCTTCTTACTTAGTAGTAGGATTGAAATGGGTGATGAAATGATAGAAGAATTTGCTTCCTAAACCTTCTTCTCTTCTTCTCCTTTTGCTGAATTTTTCTTCCCTATTTCTTCCTCACCCGTCCAAAGGAATACATGCATGCAAACACTGAAACCTATCTTTCTATGCATGACTATTATGTGCATTATATAGTCCTCCGAGGCTAGCTCTCTCTCTCTCTCTCTCTCTCTCTCTCTCTCTCTCTCTCTCTCTCTCTCCCATTCCCTTTCTCTAAGTTCTAAGAATAAGCTTTCCCTAAATTTTATGTTTTCCTAATTTCTAAGAGATGGTGGGTTTGGTAGGAACTGTGGGTTGTTTGCCCACGATTTGTCTGTTTGTATATTTTTTATTTTATTTTATTTTTTTTAACAATAATTATTGAACATCCACAATATTTTTATTCTTAATAGGGTCTTTGTTAGCGATAGAATTGGGTTAATTTAAAACTAATAAATTAATTAATTTATTTATTTTCTTTCAAGAATAATTTAAATATGGGTTTTCACATTCTACCCTCCTAAAAAGAATTTCGTCCTCCAAATTAATTCGTACCTTTAGACTCGAAAAGTTGAGGGTAATTGACACGTATCATGTCTTCTCGCTCCCACGTTGACTCTTCCGTCCCACAATGTCTCTACTGGTATAGTTTTACCTCGTAATTTCTTCTCGCGACGATCTAAAATCTTGACAGGCTTTTCTTCAAATGTCACGTCTTCATCAAGATTAATCTCCTCCCAATTGATGATATGAGAAGAGTGTGGCTCGTATTTCCGTAGCATAGAGACGTGGAAAACATTATGTACTCCAATCAGTTGAGGCGGTAGAGCCAAACGGTACGCCACTTCTCCTATTTTGTCCAAAATTTCGAAAGGTCCAATGAAGCGAGGTGACAACTTTCCCTTCTTTCCGAAACGAACAACTCCTCGTTGAGGTTGTATTTTCAGAAACAGATGATCTCCAACTTTAAATGCTAAAGGTCTTCTCATTTGATCTGCATAGCTTTTCTGCCTACTCTGAGCGGTCTCGAGCCTTTGCCTAATTAGTTTCACCTTTTCGGTAGTTTCTTGAACTAACTCTGGCCCTAAAAGAGGTGCTTCTCCGACTTCTGTCCAACATATCGGTGATCGGCAAGGCCGTCCGTACAAAGCTTCATACGGTGCCATACCAATACTTGCTTGAAAACTGTTATTGTAAAAGAATTCGACTAGTGGTAAATGTTTCTCCCAACTACCTTTAAAGTCCATCACACAAGCTCGAAGCATGTCTTCTAAAGTTTGAATTGTTCTTTCTGATTGACCGTCAGTTTGAGGGTGATACTAAAACACAACTCTGTACCCAAGGCCCTTTGCAGACTTTGCCAGAACTGTGACGTAAAACGAGAATCATGATCTGACACTATTGAGACTGGTACTCCATGCAATCTAATGATTTCTCGAATAAATAATCGGCTTAAAGATTCGAGTGTGCCTCCTGGTCCTATTGGTAGGAAATGTACCGTCTTAGTTAATCGATCAACCACCACCCAAATGGCATCATAGCCTTGTGGCGACCGGGGTAATCCTGTTACAAAATCCATTGTTATGTGTTCCCATTTCCACTTAGGTATTGGTAAAGGTTGGAGTTTCCCTGCCAGCCTTTGATGTTCTGCCTTCACTTGCTGACACATCAAGCACTTAGATACGAATTGAGCAACGTCCTTCTTCATTCCACTCCACCAATACTGTCGCTTAAGATCCTGGTACATCTTATTTCCTCCTGGATGAACCGCAAAAATCAAATGGTGAAATTCTTTAAGTACTTCCTCTCTTAATTGTTCGATGTTTGGCACAAAAATTCTACCTAAATACCTTAAACTACCATCTTGATGGAGCGTCCAATCCGGTGAAGATTCCCCGGACACTAATCGGGCCTTGATGGAGTCGATCTCCTAATCAAATCTTTGGGCTTCCAACACTTTGGTAAGAAGTTGGGGTGTTGTAACTATTGTAAACAACCTACCCTTCCCATTCTGAGTCCCTGGTTGTAACTTAAACTTATTCACAGTGCTTACCATTTCCCATTCTTTAATTGATATGTTGGCTACAATCTCTCTTGTCATTCGACTTAGTGCATCTGCTACAATATTAGCCTTCCCGGGATGATAAGACAAGGTGAATTGGTAATCTTCAAGGTACTCCATTCAGCGTCTCTGCCTCATGTTCAAATCTCTTTGTGTGAACAAATACTTCAAGTTTTTGTGATCGGTAAATATCTCAAATTTTTCGCCATAAAGGTAATGTCGCCAAGTCTTAAGTGCATAGACCACAGCTGCCAACTCCAGATCGTGAGTAGGATAATTTTTCTCATGATTCTTCAATTGTCTTGATCCGTAAGCTACTACCTTTCCGTTTTGCATTAACACACTACCTAACCCTTCTTTAGAGGCATCACAATAAACAGTGTACCCAACGTCTCGTTCGGGTATGATTAATATGGGAGCGCTTGTCAGTCTCTTCTTGAGTTCTTGAAATGACTGCTCACACGCTTCGTTCCATTCAAACTTTACTCCTTTTTGCGTTAGGCGTGTCATTGGCTTGGCTAATTTGGAGAAATCCTGAATGAATCTCCTATAATAACCTGTTAATCCCAAGAAACTACGAATCTCAAATATACTCTTAGGTTGTTTCCACCCCATTACTGCTTCTACTTTAGCAGGATCCACTGATATCCCTGATTCAGACACAACATGACCTAAGAATTTTACTTCCTTCAACCAAAATTCACATTTGCTAGCTTCAGCATACAATTGGTTCTCTCTTAGAATTTGCAAAACGGTTCTCAGATGTTGCTCGTGGTCTTCCTCCGATCGCGAGTATATCAAAATATCGTCAATGAATACTACCACAAATTGGTCCAAATAGGGGGTAAAAATTTTGTTCATTAAACTCATGAATACCCTAGACGCATTTGTCAAACCAAATGGCATTACCACAAACTCATAGTGGCCATAACGGGTTCGAAACGCAGTTTTGGGTATATCTTCTCCTCTGACACGAAGTTGGTGATATCCTGACCTAAGGTCAATTTTGGAAAAACATTTTGAGCCTCTTAGTTGATCGAACAAGTCATCAATTCTGGGTAGGGGATATCGATTTTTAATGGTGACTCGATTTAATTGTCGGTAATCGATGCACAATCTTAAGGTTCCATCTTTCTTCTTCGCGAATAATGCTGGCACTCCCCAAGGGGACGTACTTGGTCTGATGAACTTCTTACTCAACAATTCTTGCAACTGCTCCTTCAATTCTCGAAGTTCAGCTGGCGCCATACAATGTGGTGCTATTGAAATAGGTGAAGTCCCAGGTTGAAACTCAATCGTGAAATCTACATCTCGTTTTGGGGGTAATCCTGGTAATTCGTCAGGGAAAACGTCAGCGTACTCGCACACCACATGGGGTAATCCTAGATCCTCTCGATTTTCGCTTTCCAAAATTAGGCTTGCCAAGCATCCAGTTAGTTGATCATGCCATCGCGACTTGCGACACGTTGGAGTTAAAGAATCTTGTCTATCTCCTTTAAATTGAACTTTCGTGCTGTTAAGGGAGGATGCTGTCACTGTCTTATGGTAACAATCAATAATGGCTCGATGAACTGACAACCAGTCCATTCCTAGGATGACGTCAAAATCAGACATATCCATAACTCTTAGATCACAGATCAAATATGAACCGGAGATTTCTAGTTCACAAGATTTACATACTAGATTTACTCGGGTTTGACCTCCTAAAGGTGAAGCGACACTCATAGCTATCTCTAGCATCTCTGGCTCTAAACCCAAACTTGTCACACATGCAGTGGATATAAAAGAATGTGAAGCTCCAGAATCAAACAATACTTTAACCCAAAAATTCATAAGGATTAACATACCTTGAATTACTGATGGGTTATCAACATCTTCTTCTTCTTGGAGAGCATACATTCTCCCTACTGCCTGTTGGTTAGTCCCTCCTGGTTTATTTCCATTTCTAGCTCCTTGTGGTTGTGTTCTTGGTCGGCCTGCATTCTTAGAGGCTTGAGGCTGCCCCTTGTTGGTCTGAGTATTTTGAGTAGGCTTAGAACATTGCCCTGGTTGGCATTTGTTGTATGGTTGTGCCCCTCGCTGCTCAATAAAATACTCCCCACCTTGAGGACACTCACTTCGACGATGCCCCTGTTGACCACATCTGAAACATCTTCCTTTCCACTCACTTACAAAGTTTCTCCTTGCTGGTTTCCACGATTCTGCCTTTGTTGCTGTTGCATCCCTCCGGCATAAGGTACTGGCGCAGGATGGTTTCTGGTGTTGCGGACTGGGCCTCCTCCACGTGGTTGGTTGTTGTTCCTTGATCGCTGATTTCGAATGCGTTCGGAATCTGCTAACTCTCGTTCCACAATTAAAGCTCGATCCACCACTTGAGCATAGGTGGAGAGTTGCACTGCGATCAATCTTCCTCTAATGTATGTGTCCAAACCCCATTCAAATCGCCTAACCTTATCCTCTTCATTTGCTACTATGGCTGAAGCGTACCGTAAAAGAGCTTCAAAACGGTTCGCATATTGTGCAACTGACATTTTTCCTTGTTTCAGTTGGAGGAACTCTTGCACTGCGATCCACCACTTGAGCATAGGTGGAGAGTTGCACTGCGATCAATCTTCCTCTAATGTCTGTGTCCAAACCCCATTCAAATCGCCTAACCTTATCCTCTTCATTTGCTACTATGGCTGAAGCGTACCGTGAAAGAGCTTCAAAACGGTTCGCATATTGCGCAACTGACATCTTTCTTTGTTTCAGTTGGAGGAACTCTTGAATCATTTCTTGTCTTAGCGAGTTAGGAAAATACTTTTCCATGAACAGGTCTTCGAACTGTCTCCAAGTTAATGTCTCTACTTGTCGAGTACTTTTGATCATTTCCCACCAATGATCTGCCTCCCCTTCCATTTGAAATGCCGCCATGGTCACTCTATCTTGTTCATTCCGGATCTAGCAACTTCTTAATTTGTCTTAACCAAGCTTCAGCTTCATGGGGGTTTGATCCACCAAGGAATTTGTGGGGTCGTAGCTTTTCAAATTTTGCTATCATTTCCGATTTGTTTTGATCTTGGTTTCGAGGTGGTATATTGCCTACCTTGTCAGCAATCGCGCGTATAATTCGAGCGACATTGCCATCAGGCACTCCATCACCATTACCGTTGTTATTATTTCTTGTTCGTCCAGCCATTCTGCATGATGGGATTTTCTTGTGATTTATTCATTTATTTATTTATTATCATTATGTGTTACTGTACTTATGCAAGAATAGAAAAAAAGAAAAAAGAAAAAAAAAAGGTCATTAATTAGACTAGATAAGCTACAACCAGCAAATTATACGCAAACCAAGGAAGAGATTAACTAACATACTACGGGCAAAAGATAGCCCTTACAATCCAAGTTAACTCCTACACTCACAATTCTAAACTAGGCAATTTTTACATGTGAGCATACAAAACAATTAGTTAGCCTAGTTTATAACTCCCCTTAAGACCCCTTAAAATAGCCAAGGAAAATCTCTCCACACCAGGGCTTCCGGCTCCCATGTGGCTTGGAAAAGTCCCATGAATCGCCACAGCACCCTCATGAAGATAGCAGTTTCGCACACACGATGCCCTAGTAGCAGCACCGGCTCCTCTCGATAGATCCTCCAGTCCCTGAAGTCCACCGACCCATCTCTCTTCACAATTCTGCTTGGGTCGGGCATGATATACTGAAGGCTCCAAAAGTCAAAAAGGTCGCCCACCCTTTCGGTGAAACCATCCGGAAAGGGGCCTAGTTGATATACCCAGGGAGTCTCTTGTCTTAGAATCTGGATAGGTCCGATATAGGTACCCACCCAACCCTCAGTTTTCCAAGCACAACCTCCTAGGGGATAAAGTCTGACATATACAAAAGAGCCAATCTGCAACCCGTTTCGCACATCCCAACCCTCAAACGTGGCTCCTATATCTCCAGGGTTCTCCTCGGTATTGCCTTCCATAGACTCATCCTCAGTGTCTGACTCAATCACAATAACCTCCGGGGGGTTGTATATTGGTACAACTTCTTCAACTTCTTCAGACTTAGGTTCAGGCTCAAGTTCAGGATCAGGTTCAGGGTCAAGCTCAGGCTCAGATTCATAGTCTTCTATAGGCATCTCCACTTCTTCACTTGGGTCGGATTCTATGGATTCATAGTCTTCTATAGGCATCTCCACCTCTTCACTTGGGTCAGATTCTATGTCATAGTTTTCCACCGAATTTTCCTCGTTAGAGTTAATGTCTGATGACCCTGGCATCCTACAAATAAAGGTTCAAACTTAGTTAAGTCACCGAGAATTATAAATTATCTTAAGGTTTTCTTAATTGTAAAAATAATAAACTACTACCCATGGCCCAAAGGTTCAAACCTAGGCTCTGATACCAAGCTGTGACGCCCCAAATTTTTTTTTGAAACGTCGTAAGATTTAAATAACAATAACTTGCTAGATAAAGTTTTAATTACTAATTAGGAACTTTTAAGTTCTTACATAGTCAAGTCCAACAACCAAATAAAACTACAAGTTCACACACAACGTCACAACATAGTTAAATCCTAATACAAGGGATAACGGGATTTTATTTTGTTAAAATCTTGACTCTAAGTCAGCCAAGGTTCGATATTGGCAACCGCTCCAATTTCAGCCTCAGTCCCTTCTTCGACATAATCTGGCATGAAACGCCAGGGCAACAAAATATATGCCATGAGTTTTGCAACACAGTAAGAAAACATAACCAACCTACCATTCTTTTTAAGAGAAAAATAATAAGATTCTAAACATGGGATAACAATATAATTGTACACATAAATTTCCACCATTAGAATAATTTCAGTAATTTTAATAAATTAGGTGATATTCGAAATCTCACCAGAGAGATTTAACTTACCAACCACTAAGTATGGCAACGGTTAATTTGAAACCCTCCCTTGGTCAAATATTTAGGTGTTACCAACCGTAACTACCAGGGATGCCCACGTCCGGAGTTATATACCCAAGTAGTGACATCCGTGGTCTGCCCCAAGGAAACGGTCTGCCAGGGGTAAGTAACCTCCCTGAGTGCCACCTGCACATCCACCCTTATTCCAAAGCCGAATACCGAAAAGGGTTCAAATAAGTCCCGTGCCATCTTAGAGTTTCACAACACAATTTACATGAGAATTCTCAGAAACCAGGGCTCACCCTGAACAACCGGTATTGACCGTCAACCCTTAATTCCGTACACTCTTTAAAACCAATATTCGCTCTAAACAACTGGTATTAACCGTCAATTGTTAACTTTATATATACCGTTATTCATTAATTCATAGATCAAACCCATAATCTAAAAATTTATCATGAAACTAGACTTCTCAAGTCTCATCTTTTAGTTAGAAATTACCATATTTGGCTTAGTATAGGATTTTGAATAAATTTTCAAATACATAGTAAAATCTGTCTCACAGTTTCAGATTTAGTTAAAAATTTGTATAAATTCGTAGAAAGCTCAAAAATTATTTCCAAAATTTTTTGGATAAACTAGACATCATTATCAACAACTTTGTAGAAGAAATCATCTCGAAATTTTGAGTATAAAATTGTCTAAAAATTCAGGCAAACATGCTAGTAGATTAAAAATAGGTTATCTTCAACACAATTTCAGATTTAGTTAAAAATTTGTATAAATTCGTAAAAAGCTCAAAAATTGTTTCCAAAAATTTCTGGATAAATTAGACATCATTATCAACAACTTTGTAGAAGAAATCATCTCGAAATTTTGAGTATAAAATTGTCTAAAAATTCAGGCAAACATGCTGGCAGATTAAAAATAGGTTATCTTTAACACAATTTCAGATTTAGTTAAAAATTTGTATAAATTCGTAGAAAGCTCAAAAATTGTTTCCAAAAATTTCTAGATAAACTAGACATCATTATCAACAACTTTGTAGAAGAAATCATCCTGAAATTTTGAGTATAAAATTTTCTAAAAATTCGGGTAACAGGCTGGCAGATTTAAAAGGATTATTCTCAACACAGTTTCAGATTTAGTTAAAAATTTGTATAAATTCGTAGAAAGCTCAAAAATTATTTCCAAAAATTTCTGGATAAACTAGACATCATTATCAACAATTTTGTAGAAGAAATCATCTCGAAATTTTGAGTATAAAATTATCTAAAAATTCAGGTAACAGGCTGGCAAATTCAAAAGGATTATTCTTAACACAGTTTTAGACAATATATCAATTGTATATAATCTGAAATTTTCAATTATAAAAAAAATGAGAGGGTTGAGAGGGTCTTCTTACTTAGTAGTAGGATTGAAATGGGTGATGAAATGATAGAAGAATTTGCTTCCTAAACCTTCTTCTCTTCTTCTCCTTCTGCTGAATTCTTCTTCCCTATTTCTTTCACCCGTCCAAAGGAATACATGCATGCAAACACTGAAACTTATCCTTCTATGCATGACTATTATGTGCATTATATAGTCCTCCGAGGCTAGCTCTCTCTCTCTCTCTCTCTTTCTCTCCCATTCCCTTTCTCTAAGTTCTAAGAATAAGCTTTCCCTAAATTTTATGGTTTCCTAATTTCTAAGAGATGGTGGGTTTGGTAGGAACTGTGGGTTGTTTGCCCACGGTTTGTCTGTTTGTATATATATATATATTTTTTTAACAATAATTATTGAACATCCACAACATTTTTATTCGTAATAGGGTCTTTGTTAGCGATAGAATTGGGTTAATTTAAAACTAATAAATTAATTTATTTATTTATTTTCTTTCAAGAATAATTTAAATATGGGTTTTCACAAATCCAACGAAAATCACAGAGAAAATTATAAATTCATATGGACATATTATTATAAGTTTCTAATGTAGATAGAATTTCAGAGAAAATTGTAAGTTTGTAGCTCAGTGAAAATCACAGAGAAAATTGTAAGTTTGTTGTCCAGAGAAAATCATAGAGAAATTTGTAATTTGTTATGGACATGTTATTATAAGTTTGTTACTTTTTATTTATTTTTTTTTCTCAATTGAATGTTTTGTGAGTATAACATATCTTCTCTATGAGTTTCTCTGCATTTGTGTGGAATAGTTAGCATTTTTGTCAATTTGATGTTAATGTGTTTTTGCTTTTGTTTTTGTGATCTTGAAAGTAAATATAAGTTCTTAAATTTTTCTGAACTTTTATTTGTAGTTCAAAGAAATTTATAAGTTTGTGATTCATTTTCAGTTTGTAGTTCAGAGAACATTATAAGTTTGTAATTCAAAGTGAATATAAGTTTTTGTTTCTCTAAGCAAAAGTTATTTTTTGTGTTTTTTCTTTCAATTTAGATGGACAGTGTAGTGTTTTTTGTTATCTTGAAGGTGTATATAAGTTTGTAAATTTTTTTGGATTTTGATATAAGTGCAATATTGCACAATCACACAGAGAAAATTGAAAGCCTGTAGTTCAGTGAAAATCGCAGAAAAACTTATAATTTCATAACAGATCTTCTGTGTGATTTTTGTCTATGATTATGTTTAATAGTTAGCAGTAAATTTCTCTATGATTCTCTTTGGATTCATTAAGTTTTCTATGATTTTCTTTTTGTTATCTTGAAGGTTTTGTAAATGTCTTTGGACTTTTATTTGAGTCCAGAAAAAATTATAAACTTGTTATTATAATACAGAAAAAATTATAATTATTAGAAATTCTATGGACTTTTATGTTGTTCTTGTGACGTGTTTTTATATTGAACAAATTAGTTTTCTTATTTTTTTCTTTCAGTTTCGATGGACAGTGCAGTGTTATTGCTGTGCAAATATGGGAATGATACTATTGTCATTAATGTTTCATGTGAATTGAATTTTGAGGAATTGGTTGGCATTTTGTGTAAAACATGGGAGAATTTGAAACCTGAGACGATGTGTATTTCATATTCTATCGTGGGCGCCATTCGAATTGTATGGTTCGAAAAAATATTGATTTTCTGAATATGTTGAGGGTTGTTTGTGCACGTGGTGTTGATAAAGTTGATGTTTCAGTTATTAGATGTATTACTTTTGATCAAGAGGATGAAGTGGGGTCTAATTGGGTAGATGTTGTGCATGGTGAATGTGATAAGCTGGTGGATATTGAAAGGAATTCACTCACTAAGTTTTGTTCTCACCAAGAAAATGTGTTATTGTCAGCTGGTTGGCGAAATAATATTACAAGTGTTGGACAAAAGTTTGAAGGTGATGTGGTTGAGTTCCGTACTGTTTTATGCAAGTATGCTATTGAGGTTGGTTTTCAGTTTATGTATGTTAAAAATGACAAGCTGAGGGTTATGGCAGAATATGTATACAAGGAATCAATGGAATGTATGTGGCATGTACATGCTTTAGTTGAAAAAAACAAATAGGTTCTTTTACATAAGAACTTTGAACAATGAACATACGTGTGGTGTAGCGGTTCGTACTAGTAAACATGCTAGGATGACTTCCAGTTTAGTTTCTAGGCTAATACTTGAAGAGGTAAATGGAAAACCTTTAACTCGTTCAGTGGATGTTTTCAAAGAAATAAAAGACAAGTATGGGGTCTCAATTAGTTATAACTGTGGTTGGTTGAGGATTGAAAAACCAAGATATAGTACATATAGAGATTCTTGTTTGTCATTCGATCAATTACAGTGGTATTTTGATGAGGCATTGAAGAACAATCTAGGTAGTCGTTTTTAATTAGATTTTGAAAATAATAAGCGTTTCAAAAAAGTGTTTGTGGCTTTTCATGCATGCATTGCTGGTTTCAAATATTGTCGGTCATTGCTGTTTCTTGATAGAACATTTTTGAAAGGACGATATAAAGGAGTTATACTTGCTGCAACAGGGAAAGATAGGAATGAATATAATTGTAAATATATCTAATTTTATCTAAGTACGTGAATTTTCTATACATATGAGAATTAAGTGAATTTTCTATTTTTGTGGTTATGTTTTGTGATTTTTCTCTGACACTTTGAATTTTCTCTGGTTTTGGCCACTGTATGAATTTTCTCTGGATGTTGCCATTGTGTGAATTTTATCTATAGTTGGTCACTAAGTGAATTTTCTCTGGATGTTGTCAATGTGTAAATTTTCTTTGGAGGTTGCCATTGTGTGAATTTTCTCTGGATTTGGCCACTGTGAAGGTTTTTTGGATGTTGGCAATGTCAAATTTCTCTGGTTATTTATTATTCTAATTTTTCTGCATGTGTATATCTAATATGTTTGTTCCTATTTGTTTTGTAGGTTTTTTTTCTATAGCTTTTGTCGTTGTTGATCCTGAGAATAAAGATAATTGGTGTTGGTTCCTTGAACATTTATGTAAAGTATTGGGATCGGAGAGGGTGATAGGTTTCATATCAGATCAATATTGTGGTATTGTGGAAGGAATTGCTAGGGTTTTCCCTAATTGCTATCATGGATTTTGTCTTGAACATCTAAAGAGAAATTTAAGGGATAGATTATCATGTGGAAACACAAATTTGGTTAGGGAAATGATTATGTCCAAGTTTTCAGAATGTGCATATGCGCCAACAAAGGCATCATTCCATTTTAAGTTAAATGAATTAAAAAGCGAGGGAGGAGACATTGTGAGTGTTTTTTTTTATAAGTTTACCATATGAAAATTGAAGTGATGCATATTTTGAGGAGAAACGTTATGAGGAGATGTATTCAAATGTTACTAAGTCATTCAATTTATGGATACAAGAAGCTCAGCACTTGCCAATAACAAATTTGATAGACATGATACGGTTGCAAATCATGAATATGAGGTCTGATAGGAGGCTGTTCTCTAGTAAATGGAATAACGTTCTCTGTCCTCGTATGGATAGTGTATTGGAGAAGGCTTTCATGGATGAGAGGGTATGGAATATGAGTTTATCATCTGATAATGTCTTTGAAGTATATTGTTTTCCTTCGGTTATGGTTGATCTTGGGTTGAGAACTTGTTCATGTCAAAAATGGGAAATAAATGCGTATCCATATTAATATGCTGTTGCTGTAATTTTTAGGAGTGAAAAGAATTTGAATTCATTTGTTGAACCATTTTTTCATGCTGATATCTATCGTCAAGCATACTTGTTTTCGATTGGCCTAGTTCCAACTGTTAAAAAACCTGGGAGGCCAAAGAAGAACAAAATTACTTCTACTGGAGAGTTTAAAAGGGTGATTAAGTGTAGCCGATGTGAGAGTATTGGTCGCCCTAATAAGAAGACATGCAAGGAACCTTTGTTAAATAGTTGAAGATAATACATTTTATTGATTGAATAATACATTTGATGATTACTTTGTGCATTTTGTTTTGTAAAATGTATTTTTTGAACAATGTGTATATAATAATACCAATCAAATTCATCCAGAGAAATTTTTCAATAGTAGTGAAAATTACTTTTTGTATTGTGCTTTTTAGAAACATACTTTGGGAGTGCTTTTATAATACCAGTCAAATTCATTTAGAGAAATTTGCCAAAAGCAAAGAAATTTACTATGGGCATTTTTTTGTTGAAATGTGCATTGTGTTTTGTGAGGTCAAATTCATCCAGAGAAATTTTTCAATAGCAGATAAAATTACAGTGTGCATTGTGTTTGTTGATACATGCTATAGGCAGTGTATTTATAATACCAGTCAAATTCATCTAGAGAAATTTGCTACTAGCAGAGAAAATTCTCTATGCATTGTGTTTTATGAGGTCAAATTCATCCAGATAAATTTGCCAATAGCAGAGAAAATTACTATGTACATTATATTTTTTGAATTTGATGATTGTTTTGTACCAACACAGTACATTATAGATTACATGATCATATAGGCACCCTCTTGGCACGATACGAGTTAAATTTCTTTATGAATTTCTGGTACCTTCATACTAGTCAAATTCTTCTAGAGAAATTTGCCAATAGAAGAGAAATTTACTATGGGCATTATGTTTATTGAAATGTGCATTGTGTTTTGTGAGATCAAATTCATCTATAGAAATTTGCCAATAGCATAGAAAATTACAATGTGCATTGTGTTTGTTGAAACATACTATAGGCAGTGTGTTTATAATACCAGTCAAATTCATCCAGAGAAATTTGCTACTAGCAGAGAAAATTCACAAAACACTGAAGTTTCAAATGCACCCAGAGAAATTTGCTAATAGCAGAGAAAATTACTGTGCGCTTTGTGTTTTTTGAATTTGATGATTGTTTTGTACCAACATAGTGCATTACAGATTACATGATCATATAGGTACCATCTTGGCACAATACGAGTTAAATTTCTCTATGACTTTCTGGTACCATCATACCAGAGAAATTTTTGCAGACAATTTTCTCTGTGTAAATTGTGTTGATAATCACCACTTAGCATGCATTATAAAAAATATATATATTTAATCATTAATAGTTATGAAATTTACATTCGTCAAAAAAATATATATACATATATGTCAAACATCATCATTCCTAATGTATGAAAAAACAAATTGAAGAGTTATTCCTAATTACATTGTGTGCATTGTCTTCCTTTCACTAGTGTTCTTTCACTATTATACTTTTGGTTCTTCTTCTGGTGGTATTTGAATTGGTTCTGTCCATGACCGGCCAACTTCGGTCACAAATCTCTCTATGATTTCTACCCTCATCAACCTTACGTCTTGTGTCAACAATTTCGAGCTGATAGGTTCATTGTTGCTATATTGTCTCATTATGTAGCATACAAAGAGGCCACAATCCACACTGCATACAAATTATAGGTATAGTTAGTTTTAAGAAACATTCAAATTAGATTATCTTATTTATAGATGTTATATGAAACTTACGAATCACTGTCTTATTGTGGAGCATTGTTGACATATTCAAAGTTATAATTTGTGTTTTGTGAGTCTATCAATTTGAAAGAGGGTTCTGATTGTGCCTCTTTTTCAAGGTAAGCTTTTCAAAAAATTCTCCACAAAATCTTATTGCAAAAAAATAATTTTTAAATAACAGAGAAATTTACACACAAATTAATGGGATTCTATGAAAATTATCATCATATAAACATTATCATGGATCAAAGAAATTTGTACTCGTTACCAATTGTTTTGCATCTTTGATATATTTGTCTTGTGCATCATCCCTCCTTGGCCTTAGTGAGTTGTAGTACTTCCATAAATTGTCTTGTTTATCCAAGACTAGTAAGGTTTAGTGATTTCCATCTATTGACTTCTCATTGCCCCCGGTATTCATTGGGAAATGGAGGAACCTGTAGTTCCTCCATGACGTTTCAAGATGCTTGTCAAATAATGAGATTCGGAAAGTTTGATTTTCCGTCGTTTTGATGAAGTTCTGCGGTCAGAGAAAATTAAAAAATGGTTATGAGAAAGTTGAAATGATAGAAATTTAAGAAATATACACACAGAGAAATTTTAAATGCACACAACTAGCTAGAGAAAATTAGACTAATGACACAACTGGCTTCAAAAAGTATCTTAACAAAAGAAAGTAGTAAGTAAATTGTAGATAAAATCAAATAAAAGAGTAGTAACATGCTAAGCTCATGCATGTAAAAAAAAATGAAGTTAGTTGTTGTCCTTTTCTCTTTTGGTCAGCAAATAGGATCTTCCCATAACCATCAATGGCTTGAAAAATATCATTTATCATTTATAATTGTAAAATTAGTTTATAAAGGCTGATGAAACATTGTAGAGAAATTTTGATAAAAGACTTACATTGTTGGCAATTTTTTTTTCCTTTCTTAGGTTTCCAATATCTTCAAAGGTAATGAGATTCAACTCACTTGTCCAGATTAAAGCCTTACAAGATGACAAAGAAGGGATTTAATAGTTGTTAATACAATATAAGTTATTAAATTGTTGTTTGTTATCTTCTGTTTTATTTGTTGTACTTACTCGAGTCCAAATACATTTGATATGTGCTGCAAGATGTCTTTTACATGTTCTTTTACCAATTTTGAAACCGGTAGAGTTTGTGGAAAAACCCAAGATTTTCTGATGCTTGTTGGCAAGACGTACTCATCGGCATCAAGTACGTCTTTGGCCCCGTTTGGTAGAGCTGTGGAAAAGTGATTATAACTTATAGCCTAAAAGCTTATGGCTTATAATTGTGAACATAAGTTGATTTTTGACTTATAAATTAAGCTTCTCCTTCCCCACTCAAAGAATAAGTTGATTTTTGACTTACAAAAAGCTATAAGTTGTATTATTAAGCTGAACCAAACACATCAAAATAGCTTAAATTAAGTTAAAAGCTGAAATAAGCTGGAAATAAGCCCTACCAAACAGGGCCTTTGTCTTTCGTGGTTTGCTCTGTTTGGTATGCAGCTTACTTTGAACCTCTAGTCGCTTTCGCAACCTTGGGATATTGAAATTCTGGATCTTACTGCTTTTTTCTCCTTTCTTTTGCCTTTAAATTCTTTATCATTAATGTAGGATCTTTTTTCACTGTTGACAGTGAAAATATCAATAAAAGTTAAATTTCTCTGAAGTAACAGATCAAATTTCAATATATAAATTTATTTGATTTAATATTTTCCACTTACCATAGACTTTTGTCTTTTGTTTTGGTTGTTGTTTGTGTGCCACTTTTTTTTGCTAGGTTGTTGGTTGTTGTTCCATTTCTATTCCAACTATACACGGTGAAAATCAAACAAGCCCCAAAAATCAAATAAGCAAATAGACAGAGACAATCAAATAAGCAACAAAAATCAAACTGGCCAAACTAATGTGGCAGAGAAATTTAACTTTCAGAGAAAATTACCATTGATAGAGAAAATTGTAATAAATAGAAATTTCTCTGAGTTATGTGGACACAAGAACATAACTTTTCAAACTAATGTGGTCAGAGAAATTTAACTTACAAAGAAAATTACCATTGACAGAGAAAATTGTAGTAAATAGAAATTTCTTTGAGTTATGTTGACACAGGGACATAACTTTTTGTAGCTCAAGATTTTCACTGACCTTGGGGTTGAACTTGTGTTGGTGTTCGGTAAGGTTGTGTTGCTAGTTGGACGGATAGTTTTTGAATTTGTTCATACAATCTAGCATTTTCAGTTTCAAGCTCTGAAATTGAATACCTCAATTGTTAAATTCCTCAATTGTTGAATTGCTTTTGTATCATCTTGTTTTTGAACCTCCAACATCCTTAACTTCATTTGGTTTGTGTTGTCTCTTTCTTGAAGTTCTAAGTTATGTGATGTCAAGGTTCTTATTGCAATGTCCTTTTCTACAAGTAATTCATTTCAATTTTTCGTTTCTTCTATTTTGGATTTAGAAAGTGCCTTTAGTCTTTGACGTAGATCAACAATTTAAGCATCCTTTGATTCCTCAGATTCATGAGGCTGATGCATTGTTAAGCCATAAATGCTATCATGATGTTGGTCCATTGACTCATTATGTTCTTCTTCATCACTTTTCTCATTGTTTTCTTCTTCCTTTTTAGTTTCAGTGCCTTTATCTTCTTCTTCATTGTCTTCTTTATGTTCATTTTCTTCTTGGTCTTCTACCTCTACTTCTTCACTTTCTTCTCTGGCTTCCATTTCTGCACTGCTTGTGTGATTTTCTTCTCCATTGCTTGCTTCTTGTTTCTTCTGTGTTGCCTTCTCTTTCTTCATTCCCTCACTCTTCTTCAGATGAATCTTCTAATGTCTCCTTGAATTTGACAATCACCTTTTTTGATTCTTTCTTCTTCTTTTTACCAAGACAAAACTCCTCTGATGAGTTTTTAATTAGCTCCTTGTTATCTATCTGTAACACGAGGCTTTTTTATTAGAGAAATATTAAAAATTCACTGGAAGAAAAAATTCAAATAAGGCAGATAAAATTCATCTAAATCATATTAATGGGAAACAAACTTCAGAGAAAATTGTACGGGATAGAGAAAATTACAGACAATGAGATAATCTTATGAGTCAGAGAAAATTATGAAAGAAGCAACATAATTTAGATATCAGAAAAAATCAATTAGGGCATATAAGTTAATGTTACTATAATTGTGTCACAGAAATTTGTATTCCAGAGAAAATTCATTACAAGGGCAGAAATAAACAGTGGTAATCAAAAAGCAACATAAATTGAATTTTCAAAGAAAATTGATCTCAATCAATCAAGGCACATATGTTACAGGCCAGATAAAATTCATCTAAATGATACTGATGGGATACAAATTTTAGAGAAAATTTTATGGGCTAGAGAAAATTACACACAAGGACAAATAATTTTATAGGCCAGAGAAAATTATAAAACAAGCAACATAATTTAGATATCAGAGAAAATCAATCAAGGCAGATAAGTTAATGTCACTATAATCGTGGTCAAAGAAATTTGGATTCCAGAGAAAATTCGTTACAAGGGCAGAAATAAACAGTGTTAATGAAAGAAGGAACATAAATTGAAATTTCAGAGAAAATTGATCTCGATCAGTCAAGGCACATAAGTTATGGGCCAGAGAAAATTACACACAATGAGAAATAATTTTATGGGCCAGAGAAAATTATGAAACAACCAACATAATTCAGATTTCAGAGAAAATCAATCAGGGCATATAAGTTAATGTGTTACAATTGTGGTCAGAGAAATTTGAATTCTAGAGAAAATTCATTACAAGGGCAGAAATAAACTAGTGGTAATCAAAGAAGAAACATAAATTAAAAGTTCAGAGAAAATTGATCTCAATCAATTAAGGCACAAAGAGGGAAACAAACCAGTAGTTAGAGAAATTTTGAAATTTCACTAAGATTTCAGTGGCGATAGAAATCTAATCTGTCGAAGTACAAGAGAGTGGACTGGTGTCTTCTGCAGCTTTTTGGTCAAGCTTTGCAGGTTCCACTTGGCACATCTTGGAAAGTCAATTGTGTTGCTGTCTTCGGAGTCAATGATATTCGCATGTTCACATAGCTAATACTATGATGGAAATTAACGTAATTAAATTTTGCTAAACACACAAATTTGTAAGTATCATAACTGTAAATTTGAATGGAAATTATACTTACCAGGAATCCAATGACACACCCCGTAACCTTTTCTGGAATTTTGTACAATGCTGTGATAGAATCGATCAATGTTGATGTGATTGCTTCTGGCCAATCATACTGCTTCATTGATTCAAGAGGTTGCACGTACTTTATAAAAACCCACCCTATTGAATTCCCACTTGTTGCAAAAAATAGGGTGAGACACAAGTACAAGGTAACAATGATTGCTACATCTTTGAAGTCAGTTGGTTGCTTGCCTTTCATTGCTTTGACCAAGGTATTTTTAAGAACATGACCAGTGAGCCTTGTGTCCTTTGGAAATCTTCTCCTTAGGAATGCAGATTTTGACTTTTTTGAATATCTTAATGACATGGCTTCTTTACCTCATTGTAAACCAAAAATCAAGGTCATGTCATTGGTTGTAAAGGTCAAGTTCTTTTTACCAACTGTGAATGCTTTCATTTTTTCATTGTAACGTTGGATTATTGCAACTATATCATCATCAGATTTCCTAGACTTCCTTGGATCCATCCTTCTAGTGGTTAGAGCTTAGATCAAATACTATAATGGGGTCTTTTGAAGCTCTTCAAGTTAGTTTGAATTGAATTTAAGTGTTTGAAAAAAGAAGACAACAGATGAGAGGTTGGATCAGTATTGAATGCTGTAACGAGCTCTCTTTCTTTAGAGTTTAACAGGTTTTTTTACCCTTAAGCTTGAGTATTTTGAAGTTAGGGTATTCATCTTGATGCTAGTTGCTTTATCACCTTGGACTTATGTGTTTTGGCAAGGAGTTTGTGGTGTTTTGCTGCTTTTGATCTAAGATTATAAGAAGACTGAAAGAGTTTCTGTTTCTTACTCAGTGTTTCTGGTGTTTTGCTGCTTTTATGTTCTGCCATTTCTAGACAATGATAAAAACATAAAAATGTCAACATTAAATCCCAAAGAAAATTGGACATGTCAGAGAAAATTACACATGAGGGAGAAAACTAAGGTGGCCGGGGAAAATTATAAATGTCAGAGAAAATTAGACACTAAAAATTAAATTTTAGAGTACTAATTGTTTTCTTGTGGAATACATCTAGCCACAAAAAATTTTCATTCCTAGAGAAAATCAACAAGCAACATAAACATACCAGAGAAATTTTCAATAATTGTTAAAATTACATATAGAAGTAAAATATAGTTAGAGAAAATTCAAAAAAGAAACATATATCTAGTAAGCACAGAAAATAAATATGACAGTGAAAAGTAAATATGGCAAGCCAAAGAAAATTTCCATTCCACAATTAGCAAGATGAAATAATCAAAGCAACGTAAATCAAGAATTGAACAAAATAAATATAAAATAAACATAAATCTAGCAAGCCACATAATATGAAAATGCCAGATAAATTTACAGACACAACCAGAGAAAATTGAATATGGCAGACAGACACAAGGGAGAAAACTAATGTGGTCAGAGAAAATCATAAATTCCAAATAAACTTAGACACTGACAACAGAATACAAGGTGTTTTTGTATGGAATACATGTGGCCACAGCTAATTTTCATTCACTGAGAAAATAACCAAAGCAACATAAACATGACAAAGAAATTTTCAAAAATTGCTACAAATTACATATAGATGTAAAATATAGCTAGAGAAAATTCAAGAAAGAAACATAAACCTAACAAGCACAGAAAATGAAAATTCCAGAGAAAATTACACATTCTAGAGAAAATTTCCATTCCAGAGAAAATTTCCAGTTCATAATATTAAAATGCCATAGAAATTTATATATATAACCAGAGAAAATTAAACATGATAGAGACACACAAGGAATAAAAGTGATGTGGCCAGAGAAAATTATAAATGCCAGAGAAACTTAGACACAGACAAGAAAGTAATATTACATATAGATGTAAAATATAGCCAGAGAAAATTCAAAAAAGAAATATAAATTTAGCAAGCACTGAAAATGAAAATGCTTGAGAAAATTACACATTCCAGAGAAAAATAGACATCCTAGAGAAATTTACAGAGCACAGAAATTTCCAGACAAAATCATACAAACATGTTCAAGAATAAGATCAAAACACAGAGAAATAACTTTTTTCAAAATAAACATGCTAGAGAAAATTCAAAGAAGAAACATACATCAAGCAAATACTAGAGAAATTCAAATGCTAGAGAAATTTACGATAAAATCACACAAACATGTTCAAGAATAAGTTCAAAATACAGAGAATTAACTTTTTTCAAATTCATGTAGCTTTTTATTACGACATTGAAACCCTAATTAATGGAAGGTTAATATAAAATGCAATTAACTGTGTTTTCAGAGAAAAACTCGTTGGATTGTAGAAAAACTTACCAGAGTTAGAATGAAACTCTAATTACGAACTGATTTGCCTGAGATGAAGATGCAATGTGACGAAGATGAACCGAGATAACGATGAACAGTGAAAATGGGGTCAGAGAAATTTGTGAGGAAGGAATATGAAAGATTTTTGCAGAAGATCATGAAACTCTCACGTCGATGGTGAAAATGATATTGAAACCCTAATTCTACTGTTCTCTTGTTCGTGAAGATGGTTGGATGTTTGGAATGGAACTTAGTCATCGGAATCCAATTTAGTTTCTGTGTTGATTTGTAAGGGGTATTTTAGTCCATGAAATAATTAAAAATGCGCGCCACATAGTTGAGAAACCTAATGCATTACCCATTTTTTTGGTGTCCTTTATTCTCTAAATTACTATTATTAGGGACTTTTAAAAAAATTTCCTTTTTATTTTATTTTATTTGGGTCATATCACTTCTTTACTTTTTTACATATATTTTCGTAAAACATAAAAAACTACTAAAATAATATATTCCTAAACAATCCTAAGTGAAAAACTTTAATTTTAACTTATTAATGGTTGATGAAAAAAATAAAAATTTTAGGTGCCGTTTGGTAACACTTACGTTTTCAGTTTTCTGTTTATATTTACAAAAATTTAAAAAACTCAAATAAAAACTTGTTTGGTAAAATTTTTGATTTATAAATCAGTGGTCTTAGTTTATAAATTTGGCCAAAAAATATAAACTCAAAAAAGGTGTTTCCGTTTTGAGTTTTTAGTTTTTTTTTTTTACCACCCAACACTAGCCACCACTCGCCACCATTTTCCACCACCGTCTTCTGCCACCACTACTCACCAGCCACCTGCCACCACCACCCACCAGCCACCCATCGCCCACCACCACCCACCTGTCACCCACTCGCCACCACCACCCACCACCCACCTGTCATCCACCCGCCACTACCATCCACCGCCCGCCACCTACTTGCCACCACCACTCACCACCCACCTGCCACCACCCACCACCCACCTGCCACCACCATCCACCACCCGCCACCACTAGCCACCCGCCACCACCAACCACCTGCAACCCACCCGCTACCACCCACCACCACGACCACCACCCCCCACTCGCCACCCACCACCACCCACCACTACCACCATCGCCCACTCGCTACCACCCACCACCCGCCACCGTAACCCACCCACTCACCCACCACCACCACCACCCGCCATTCGCCACCCACCTGCCACCACCACCCACCACCCGTCACCACCGCCACCACCACCCGCCACCTACTTGCCACCACCACTCACTACCCACATGCCACTACCATCCATCACCTGCCACCACCCACCACCACTACCACCACCATCACCCACCACCCACCCGCCACCCGCCACCCACTTGCCACTACCACCACCATCACCCACCACCCACCCGCCACCTGTCACCCACTTGCCACAACCACCACCCACTTGCTACCACCCGCCACCGTCACTCACCCACTCACCCACCACCACTCGCCACCACCCACTACCACCCGCCATTCGCCACCCACCTGCCACCATCGCCCACCACTCGTCACCACGACCACCTACTCACTACCACCTACCACCCGTCACCATCACCCATCCACCTACCATCACCACCCGCCACCTACCTACAACTACCATCCACCGCCACCTACCCGCCACCACCATCCACCCCCCGCTATCTGCCACCCATCTGCCACCACCACCCACCACTCGCCACCACCACCACCACCACCGCCACCACCCACTCGCTGCCACCCACCACACGCCACCGCCACCCACCCCCCCACCACCACCACCCGTCACCACCACTTACCCGCCACCACCCGCTACCCGCCACCACTACCACCACCACCCACTCGCTACCACCCACCACCCGCCACCGTTACCCACCTACCCACCACCCACCACCACCCGCTAGCACCACCCGCCACCACCACCACCACCACCCACTCGCTACCACCCGTCGCCCACCCGCCACCACCCACCACCACCCGCTACCCACAACCCACCGTCACCACTTTCCACCACCGTCTTCCGCCGCCACTTGCTACCACTTGCCATTTTTCACTCTTTTTTATATTTTTAAATTTTTTTAAACATTTTGTTATTTACCAAACGCGTTTGTAGTTTATGTTTTTCTAAAAATAAACAAAAAATAAACAAAAACCAATTTATAAAATTTTTGTAAATATAAACTGAAAACGTAAACGTTACCAAACAGACAAACTGCCCCTACCATGTTTGGAAAATACTAAAGAAATCACAATCACTAGATTTTGTTTTTTTGTTTTCAAACACAATTTTTAAACGACTGCAATTGGAGATGGGCCGTTACTTGGGCCCGAAATTGTTTATGAAACGACTGAAAAGATAAAACTGATACAACAGAGACTGAAAACTGCACAGAGTAGACAGAAGTGTTATGCAGATATTAGAAGACGAGACCGAGAATATGAAGTGGGTGATCACGTTTTTGTGAAAGTGACACCAATGAAAGGCCAGACTCGTTTTGGAGTCAAAGGCAAGTTAGCACCGCGGTATGTCGGACCGTATCAGATTATTGAGAAAATCAATCCGGTGGCGTATCAAGTTGCACTTCCTCCTGAAATGGAGTATATGCATAACGTCTTCCACATATCTATGTTGAGAGATTATCTCCGGGATCCTTTCCATGTGATTGAGCCTACTCGAGTAGTGTTGAGTGATGACTACACTTACGAGGAACGGCCTATACAGATTGTAAACCGACGGATCAAGAAACTAAGAAACAAAGAGATCCCGCTTGTGAAAGTTGATTGGCAGAACCATGGTGGTGTGTATGCCACTTGGGAAAGGGAAGATGACATGGCTAAAAGATACCCAGAACTGTTTCCACTGAATCCTGTTTTCTTCCAAACTGAAGGTAACTCGAGTTTAGAGGACTAAACTCCTTATAAGGAGGGGAGACTGTAACAACCCTCGTACTGATTACCGATAAACTACTGAATTAGCTACTGGTTACTGCTAAACTGAACTGATAATGACTGATAATTGAATTAACTGAAGTACTGAATGGACTGATTGAAATCGAAACTGAAATTGAATAAGTTTATCTATTGAATTGCATATTGCATTTGTTTGATTGATTGATTATCTGTTTGAATTCATATGTTTAAACTGCTAATTGAAGGCCTTATCGGCAGCTGAATTAGGAACCGTTTAGAGTTTTGGGATCAGTAGAATATTTGTGATTTAATGGTATATTTATTTAAAATGTGATTAGGAATGATTAAATTAGATTAGAATTAAGCCAATTAAAGAGTTTGCCGTAATTGCGGAATTGCCATTGAGTGGGCCTTAGTTATTTTTTTATTATTTGAGCCTTGCATACACTTGAAACAAACCTCTTCCTCAGCCAATTTGAGAGCTCAACCGAATTTTAGAGAGAGAAGAATTTGGGGAATTGATTTCATCTCATTGTTGCTTGTAAATTGCCTAGTAATTGGAGGAATTGGAACATAGGTTGCAAAGTTAGCCTCCACACCTTGGAATTGAAACTCTAGGTAAGAATTTCATCTCCTTATTGTTGTCTTTGAGCTTCATCTTGCATGGTTCATGCTCCATTGTAGGATTAAACCATGATTTAGTGCTAAGAGGTTGAATTATGTTTGGATTGTTGCATGCATGGTTGAATTGGTGATTTTGAGTTGAGTTCATGTGAAGATTGTCCATGCATGTCCATGTTTTAGCTAAAGCCCATGTTTTCATTTTGTTTTCCAACTATTGAGCTCAATTGAGCAAGGATTGAAGCTTAATTTTGGTTTAAAGCTCATGCATTGCATGTTTTAAATGGTTCTTGAAAATGGGTTTGAATGTTGGATTTAATTGACTCACCTTTGGGGCTTGAATTCACAAATTGGCTTTTGAAACTTGTTATTCATTGTTTTGGGATGTATTTTCCAGAATTTGGGCCCAAGAGGTCGAGAATCGAGTTGAGAATGCTTGGTTTGAGCTTGGGAGGCAAATCTGGAAATTCCAAATTTGGCTTCTTCGCTCGAGCGAAGGATTCCTCGCTCGAGCGAGCACCCTTTATTCAGGGCTCCGCTCGAGCGAGCATCGAGCGTGGTATCGCGCGTAAAAATCCAACAACCAGTACTGTTTTGAACTGTATGAATGCATGAAAAATGTTTTTGGCATACAGATTTTCACAGCTCAATGGACACTAGTTACTTACTGTATTGGCTTCCGTCAGGTCCTGTACTCTGTTTAACTGTATTACTGTTCAGCAGGCCTTCGGTAATCTCGGATTACTGGCCAGTTACGGTCAGTCAATACAGGGATCAAATCCCTTGACAACAGTGCAGTAAGAGGGATAACAGTCTAAACAGTAACACAAAACAGTAGGGAGACAAGTGGGGAAACAAAAACACCCCAAGCCATGGCATGGCATCTCGGAACCTCGCAGTGAGGCACATAGGCTGGCTTGACAAAACTGGGGACTAACCCACGCTCCTAGCTCCGGTCTGGCTGCTGAGAACCTACATATATATATAAACAGTGAGCTAAAGCCCAGTGAATAACATAAAGCGTAAAGAGATTATGAATGAATGTCCTGACAGTAATGAAAACAGTTCATTAAACAGTATTTCAGTCTTTCAGTATTTCAGTCAATCAGTCATATGTGGTACACCCATTAGCCTATAAACAGTAGGTCCAAAAGGACCGGGTCTTAACAGACCCAACAGTAATGATGGCCATCAATCAGTAAACAGTATGGTTCCACAAAGGAACCGACAGAGCTCTGTAACAGTAACAGTAACCAGTAAGTGCTAAGGATGCCACAATACAGTTTAGAATACAGGACATACATTCATTCAGTAAATAATATCAGTTCAATAAACAGTTCAGTTCAGTATTCAAAAGATAACCATTTTGAACATATCTTTACACAATCGTTACTCACAGAGATTGGGCTAATAGCAGCTAGAGCGCGTCCCCGAGAGCCAACCCTAAACAGTTAACAAGTAGAACACACACTAAGTTTCACAGTCGGGAAGGATGATAATTAAATCCCTAAATTTCCTCGGTGTGGTTCTACGTCTAATCCTCATTAAGATGTCTTAAACTAGGCCTAAGAATGCCTAGGATGAGATGAGGATGCAAAAATACAGTTGGAAGGCATTTTTCAAAAGTTGCTGAAAACAGGGGTCTCGCTCGAGTGAGCCTTCCTTCGCTCGAGCGAGGTTGCAAAATCAAAGGCTTCGCTCGAGCGAGGAATCCTTCGCTCGAGCGGTCTGTAAAATGCAGAAGTACTGGTTGTTGGATTTTTACGCGCGATACCACGCTCGATGCTCGCTCGAGCGGAGCCCTGAATAAAGGGTGCTCGCTCGAGCGAGGAATCCTTCGCTCGAGCGAAGAAGCCAAATCTGGAATTTCCAGATTTGCCTCCCAAGCTCAAACCAAGCATTCTCAACTCGATTCTCGACCTCTTGGGCCCAAATTCTGGAAAATACATCCCAAAACAATGAATAACAAGTTTCAAAAGCCAATTTGTGAATTCAAGCCCCAAAGGTGAGTCAATTAAATCCAACATTCAAACCCATTTTCAAGAACCATTTAAAACATGCAATGCATGAGCTTTAAACCAAAATTAAGCTTCAATCCTTGCTCAATTGAGCTCAATAGTTGGAAAACAAAATGAAAACATGGGCTTTAGCTAAAACATGGACATGCATGGACAATCTTCACATGAACTCAACTCAAAATCACCAATTCAACCATGCATGCAACAATCCAAACATAATTCAACCTCTTAGCACTAAATCATGGTTTAATCCTACAATGGAGCATGAACCATGCAAGATGAAGCTCAAAGACAACAATAAGGAGATGAAATTCTTACCTAGAGTTTCAATTCCAAGGTGTGGAGGCTAACTTTGCAACCTATGTTCCAATTCCTCCAATTACTAGGCAATTTACAAGCAACAATGAGATGAAATCAATTCCCCAAATTCTTCTCTCTCTAAAATTTGGTTGAGCTCTCAAATTGGCTGAGGAAGAGGTTTGTTTCAAGTGTATGCAAGGCTCAAATAATAAAAAAATAACTAAGGCCCACTCAATGGCAATTCCGCAATTACGGCAAACTCTTTAATTGGCTTAATTCTAATCTAATTTAATCATTCCTAATCACATTTTAAATAAATATATCATTAAATCACAAATATTCTACTGATCCCAAAACTCTAAACGGTTCCTAATTCGGCCGCCGATAAGGCCTTCAATTAGCAGTTTAAACATATGAATTCAAACAGATAATCAATCAATCAAACAAATGCAATATGCAATTCAATAGATAAACTTATTCAATTTCAGTTTCGATTTCAATCAGTCCATTCAGTACTTCAGTTAATTCAATTATCAGTCATTATCAGTTCAGTTTAGCAGTAACCAGTAGCTAATTCAGTAGTTTATCGGTAATCAGTACGAGGGTTGTTACAGTCTCCCCTCCTTATAAGGAGTTTAGTCCTCTAAACTCGAGTTACCTTCAGTTTGGAAGAAAACAGGATTCAGTGGAAACAGTTCTGGGTATCTTTTAGCCATGTCATCTTCCCTTTCCCAAGTGGCATACACACCACCATGGTTCTGCCAATCAACTTTCACTAGCGGGATCTCTTTGTTTCTTAGTTTCTTGATCCGTCGGTTTACAATCTGTATAGGCCGTTCCTCGTAAGTGTAGTCATCACTGAACACTACTCGAGTAGGCTCAATCACATGGAAAGGATCCCGGAGATAATCTCTCAACATAGATATGTGGAAGACGTTATGCATATGCTCCATTTCAGGAGGAAGTGCAACTTGATACGCCACCAGATTGATTTTCTCAATAATCTGATACGGTCCGACATACCGCGGTGCTAACTTGCCTTTGACTCCAAAACGAGTCTGGCCTTTCATTGGTGTCACTTTCACAAAAACGTGATCACCCACTTCATATTCTCGGTCTCGTCTTCTAATATCTACATAACTCTTCTGTCTACTTTGTGCAGTTTTCAGTCTCTGTTGTATCAGTTTTATCTTTTCAGTCGTTTCATAAACAATTTCGGGCCCAAGTAACGGCCCATCTCCAACTTCTGCCCAGCAAATTGGAGATCTACACTTTCTGCCATACAATGCCTCGAAAGGCGCCATACCGATACTCGAATGGTAGCTGTTGTTGTAGGCGAATTCAGCCAATGGCAAATGACTTTCCCAGTTTCCTTGGAAATCAAGGACACACATTCTCAGTAGATCCTCTAAAGTCTGGATGGTCCTTTCTGACTGTCCATCTGTCTGAGGATGATAGGCACTACTCAGCCTCAATTCAGTACCCAGTGCAGTCTGTAGGCTTTGCCAGAACCTCGATGAAAACTTCAAATCCCTGTCAGAAACAATAGATACAGGCACTCCATGCAATCTCACAATTTCGTCAATATAGATAACAGCCAATTTGTCTGCATTATAAATTGTCTTGACAGGTAGGAAGTGTGCAGATTTAGTCAATCTATCAACAATAACCCAAATAGAGTCCATACCTTTTCTGGAGCGAGGTAATCCAACGATAAAATCCATCGTGATATGCTCCCATTTCCACTCTGGTATGGGTAAGGGTTGCAATAATCCAGCAGGTCGTTGATGTTCAGCTTTGACTTGTTGGCAATGAAGACATTTGGACACGAAGTCGGCAATTTCTTTCTTCATTCCCGGCCACCAGAAATTCAATTTCAAATCTTGATACATTTTCGTATTCCCTGGGTGGATAGAAAATTTTGAATTGTGGCCCTCTTGCAGAACTCTGCTCTTCAGTTCAGTGTCATTCGGTACACACAGTCTTTCTTGAAATTTCAATACATTGTTCTCAAATTTGAACCCCAGTCTCGGTTTAGAATCTCTTTCTTCAATAACCTTTTTCAAGTAATCATCCAGTTGCTGTTTCTCCGTAATTTCTTCAATCAATGCTGGTTGAGCAGAAATAGCAGCTAAGGTTCGATCTTGTTCCTTCAAAATAATTTCAATCTCAGACTTTTCAAGGTCACAAAACAACTCCTTCTGTCCAGTCAGCAAACAGGCTAAGTTCCCAATCGATTTTCGGCTCAAAGCATCGGCAACGGTGTTGGCTTTTCCCGGATGGTACAAAATCTGTAGGTCATAATCTTTTATCAGTTCAAGCCATCTCCGCTGTCTCATATTCAGTTCTTTCTGTGTAAGGAAATATTTCAGGCTCTTGTGGTCAGTATACACTTCGCATGTTGCTCCATATAAATAGTGACGCCAGATTTTCAATGCAAATACCACTGCAGCAAGTTCCAGATCGTGGGTTGGGTAATTCTTTTCATGCGGTCTTAACTGTCGGGAAGCATAAGCAATAACTCTCCCATTCTGCATTAAAACACATCCCAAACCCTTGTGAGAAGCATCACTAAAAACAGTGTAACCATCCGTACCTGAAGGTAGAGTAAGGACCGGTGCAGTTACAAGTCGAGTTTTCAACTCTTGAAATGCTGACTCCCTTTGGTCTGTCCAGTCAAATGATGTCCCCTTCTGAGTTAACTGAGTCAATGGTAGGGCAATTTTGGAGAAATCTTTGACAAATCTTCTGTAATATCCAGCCAATCCCAAAAAGCTTCGGACTTCAGTCACATTTGTTGGTCTAGGCCAGTTCACTACAGCTTCAATTTTCTGCGAATCAACAGAAATTCCATCCTTGCTAACAACATGCCCCAAAAACATAACATGATCAAGCCAGAATTCACATTTAGACAGTTTAGCATACAATTTCTGTTCTCTTAAGGTCTGCAAGGCAAGTCTTAGATGGTGTTCATGTTCTTCTCTAGTCTTAGAATAAATCAGGATGTCATCAATGAATACTACAATGAAATCATCAAGGTACGGTTTAAAGATTCTGTTCATGAGGTCCATAAAAGCAGCAGGGGCATTCGTGACTCCGAACGGCATAACTAAAAATTCATAATGGCCATACCTCGTTCTAAAAGCAGTTTTATCAATGTCTTCTGGTTTGACTTTCAGTTGATGATACCCCGACCTAAGATCAATCTTGGAAAACACTTGTGCACCCTGTAACTGGTCAAATAAATCATCAATACGCGGCAATGGATATTTATTCTTTACAGTTACTTTGTTCAGTTCGCGGTAATCAATACACAGTCTCAGTGAGCCATCTTTCTTCTTTACAAACAAAACAGGTGCACCCCATGGTGAAGTACTGGGTCTGATAAACTTCTTGTCTAACAGTTCTTGCAATTGCACTTTCAATTCCTTCAGTTCTGTTGGGGCCATTCTGTAAGGAGCTTTAGACACTGGCTGTGTTCTCGGAATCACATCAACGGTAAATTCAATCTCCCTGTCAATCAAATCCCCTGGCAGATCATCTGGAAATACATCTGGGAATTCTCTGACTATAGGAATACATCACATCAGTTTTAACATTATCATCAGTAGATATAGTCAGCACAGAACACAGATATCCTTTACACCCCTTTCTAATTAATTTAACAGTTTTCACTGAAGAAATCAAATACGGAGGAGGTACTACTCCACTCCCATTAAACACAAATTCAGGCAAACCAGGCGGATGGAAAACTACTTGTTTTGTTACACAGTCTATAGTGGCATGATATTTTTGTAGCCAATCCATCCCCAATATTACATCAAAGTGATCAATGTTCAATGGCAGTAAATCAATAAACAGATGCATATCCCCAACGATAATTTCACAAGCAGGATACATATATGCACATGTCATGGATCCCCCAACAGGTGATGATACAGCTAGCAGATAATTCATGGGTTCTAAGGGTCTATTCAATTTTCGTGAGAAAGCATGCGATACATAAGAATGTGTAGACCCCGAATCAATCAATTCATATGCATTCTGAGTACAAATAGGGAGGATACCTGACACAACGGTCTCAGTATTTTGCACGTCTCCCGGTACTAGGGCAAACACTCGGCCCTGCCTCATAGGCTCTTTTCCGGTAGCTTTGGGGTTAGGCTTTGGTGCTACATTTGATGCTGCTGCGCTCGGTGTAGCTTTACTACTAGCTGGTGGAGCAGAAGGGCAGTCTTTAATTATGTGGCCCACCTTGCTACATCTGAAACAGGCTCCCGTTATGTTGTGACAAACTCCTTTGTGCTTGTTGCCACATGTAGAGCAGGGTGGAATGAATCCACTCCCTTGGCTGGGGCTGGTTGTTGACCCCGTATTCTGTTTCTTGTTGGAAGGGTTGTGCTTGCCTTTCTTGAATTTGAAACCCTGTCTTTTACCACGCCATTCAGTTGTTGGTGGTTCAGTTTGTTTCAGTGCTTCAATATTCGATTCGGCCATCAAGGCCCGGTCAAGAACATTCACATAAGTTGGCAATTTCAACATGTTGACTCTGTCAAGGATAGCAACATTCAGGCCGCCTTCAAACTTCCTGGCCTTTTTGTAGTCGGTGTCCACCATATGCGGTGCATACCTAGCAAGCTCGGTGAACTTCGTCTCGTATTCGGCAACAGACATTGTGCCCTGTCTCAGTTGTTCAAATTCAGTTACCTTTCTGTCCCTGACACATTGAGGAAAATATTTCTCAAAGAAGGACTCCTTAAACTGAGCCCAAGTCATAACAGTATTTGCATCACGGATCAACATCCACCACCTTCTAGCTTCTTCTTGTAGGGTGAAGGTAGCTAACAGTACTTTATTGGCTTCGGAGCACGGAAACATTTCAAATAGTTTTTCTGTTTCAAGCACCCAAGCTTCAGCCTTTAACGGTTCAAGGCCTCCCTGAAAGGATGGCGGTTTCATCTTGCTGAATTTATGGGTGAGAGCAATTATGTCCCCATCATTCACATTTGCATTTAGTTCCGGCTGTACCGGAGGAGGAGGAGGAGGCGGGGGCTGTTGGTTCTGCTGTTGCTCAAGTCTAGCAGTTAACAGTTCCATCATTCTTTCCATTCTGGCCATTCTTGCCTCGGTAGATGAGGATTCAGGTTCATTTGCATTGTCCATTTCACTATAAGCAGTTATAACAGTTATAGCAATTATAGCATTAAACAGTTGCATGTTTAGACAATTATCACGTTAACATGTATTCAGTCATAACACAGCCACACACTTTTCAAGTTCATGAAATGCCCTAATCACTTTTCTAGGACACCCTATAGCTCATTTGGACACGTGTGTGCGGTATAACTCGTGGTTAAGTATCGCTCTGATACCACTCTGTCACGACCCAAACCCGGCCCTATGGGTTTAGCACCGTAACTGGCCAGTAATCCGAGATTACCGAAGGCCTGTTTAACTGTATTACTGTTCAGCAGGCCTTCGGTAATCTCGGATTACTGGCCAGTTACGGTGCTAAACCCATAGGGCCGGGTTTGGGTCGTGACAATATAGAGACCCCTTCTCTTGTGTTTTGAGGTTAGAAAATTTTAGACTCAAAATTTTTTCTCTCTCTCTACATATTCTCTACACTTTTGCCGACTTACACTACACTCTTGCCTATACTTCCTTAACTAAAGTTGATCACCTCTGAGCTGAGGTTCCTTGAGACCTTCTTGGAGCTCTTGAAGTTGGTTTTAGCTTGAATTGTGGCCTAGAGTTACTCTTTGCTTCAAGAGGTATAATATTTGCTTTATTAGCTTGCTTTGCATACTTGTCTTTCCATCTTTTTCCCACTGTTTTGGGTTATTTTTGTGGGCTAAAATTGGTGTTTTTGGCCATTTAAGGTTAGGGGGTGGTTCACCCATCTTCATTCCTTGTTTATAAGGCCATTTTACTTTTGTTTCCCATTTTCAAACAATCTTTTTTTTGGCCCTTTAAACACTAATTTTTAGAGTATTTTCAGTGGTAAAAATCAAGTTTTAAAGTCCGAAATTAGAGGGGTTAGCCTCCCCTCCTTGTGTCTTGCTTGCTAGCCTAGTTAGCTCTACATGTTAGCTTATTTTTCTAGCTTGTTGTAGCTTTATTCCAGCATGCTTTAGCCTTTGATTTATATTTTTTTAACTTTGTTTTGGGTTGGTTATTACATTTGAGCTTTATATTGCATAGTTATAGTGTAATAGTCCTTACAAGCTTGGTATTTTAGGCCTTTAAGCACCACTTGTTTGAGTTGATTGCATGTTTTTGGTGCTTTTCACACTTAATTTCAGCACTAATCAATCTCTGCAACCTCCCTCCTTTCTTAGTTTTTAATTTTGCTTTGAAAGTGGTTTCAAATCACTTGATTGCCTAAGTGTGAAATTGAGGTTTCATACTTAATGATTTAATCCCTTAGGGGTTCATTACCAACGGTATGATACTTCTTTCATACCTAAAGCAACTTATGTTTTGAACCCTCTTTCCATTAGAGAACTTTAAATCACCTTTGGACTTAATTGGATTAAAGAAAGGTTGGTAAAGTAAAATGAGTAACTAAAACTTATGATTAAAAGTGAGCAAGATAATAATTTGGTGTGTTCAATCGGACATTAATTGAACACAAGGAAGCTTGGGCCATTCCGTACTTGTTAGTGATGAAATGATTCAAGCCTCCAAGGTCAACTTCTTCCCCTGATCTTTCATGAAAGGGAGGAGGTTTGTGTCTTGTTTTGCATTTATTGAGCTTGTATATCTTGAGTCACAAGCCATCATGCAATTAAATTGCTTGAGTTGGTAGTTTGTGGTTTAAGTTCACCACTCCTTGGATTTACTCATGAAAATGAGGGGTGAATTGTGCAAATAATCTTTGAAAATACCCTATATATGCTCTGTTTGTTCTCTGTTGCAACAAGATGAACCAGTGCATCAGTGGCCAGCAAGCCACTTTCCATAGCCGACAGGCCACTTTCATTGCCGGCAGGTGACCGACAATCTTCACCAGTGGCCGGTTGACCACTGAAGCAAATCTCAGCAGAGTGTTGGTAAGGTGGAGCAAAGTTGTTCTGGAAGTGTTCAATTGTGCAAATAGAGGCTTTCAAGAGCAAAACGGAGGTCTTTCAAGTGGAAACCGAGCATGTGCATGCACATCCTTCGTTTCCCGAGGCAGAGTAGCTAATTGGTTTTGTTTAGTTATTTAGTTTAATTATTAGTTGCAATTGTTTTGTAATTATTTAATTAGTTAGCTAATTAGTTCATTCAAATGTTGTAATAATTAGTTAATTAGTTTAGCTATTTATTCGGTTTATAATAATTAGTTTAATTAGCTTAGCTTAGTTTATTCATTCAGACTCTCCTTCGTGAGAGCGCAATGTTGTAATAATGTGCATATCTTCCAACCCCACGTCTTTCTCCCTTTAATTTATCAGCTTTTGATGGTTAGATTATGGGCATCACGTTTCATTTAGCATACTTCATGTTTGCATCCATTCATCTTGTATTGCATGCACCGAGGCTCGGTTCATCATTCTAACTACATTGTTAGTTCAATACTTCTTTGAATACGTGCTTAGACCGCATGTTATTAAACTGATCCATATGTCATACTAGTAGCCGAGCCTATTAGTTGCATTTTCACATGTGTTGCATTAGTCATTTTGTATAGTTAGGAATCATGCATTTTTCTAACTAGTTTTCTTTTTTGGCTTAGAGTACTAGGTGAGTTTTTAATGCTTTAGCATACTTGCATGAGTGTGAATGATTGCCATGTCTAGCATGTTTACCGTGAGGCTAAATGCTTACTTTTTAAACTGTTTGAGTGCCTGTGGATGAAAGCTTGTTGTTTGAATTGGAACAATTCAGTAAATGTAAGTTTAAGCCCACTTTGTTAAGTGGCAAATTCGCAAACTTTAAGACCACTTGAGATGGCAAAATCAAACCTTTTTCACAAAACAAACATGAAATTGAATTATTCCAATTCAGGCAAACTATTCTATACTTGCTTGTGCGCATCACGTAGTAATGCTAGCCTAATAAATCGGAACAAGAGCATATAATGTTGATAAAAAATCATATCATGATTAATAGAGGCCGATCTTTGATCGGGCGAGTGGGGGTGCTAAATTCATGACCTTCCCCTCTCGTACCTAAGTTCCCGAGCCGAGGCAACTTTGGTGATGACAGACACGTGGCCTTTGGCGCGAGTCATGGGTTTTCTAGATTTCCCCAAAAATAAAATATTTAGGTAGCAATTCTGTATTTGGCGACGCAGTCCATTTTTGACATTTTTGATTCAAAATCAATTTTTCAAAAGATTTGCCGAATTTGGACTCTTTGGTGTTTATCAATTTCACATTACACTTGTGAGATTATATTCAGAACCGCAGGAGTTTGAACTATAGGGCTTCTTTCAAACTTCCAAAACGGGGCCGCGAAAAAGCCGAACTAATGTTTATGGCGACTCTGCGGGGGATTTAGAGAACTTGACATGAACTCATGATATGAATTTTTCTACACTTATGTGTTTCTTTGTATTGCATTTGCATTGGTGCGCCTAAGTCACTGTGTTTGCCATCTGCTATTCCTGGACGGTTTGCGAAGCTTGCCAAAAGGCTGACCGGTCGCGGGCTCTGCCACGATGGCAACACAACCCTTGGATCTGGACTACTGCTGTACCATTTGATCCTCCTTTCACTTCTCGGCGTTAGGTGTGAGAGGTATATTAGGTAGTCTTATAGAGGTACCCTCATTGACCAATCAACCTAGCTACATATAGTAAAGCCATAGTGACTGTTCCAACTTAGGACAAGATACTCTTCCATATGCAGGATGATGTGATACTGCTTGTTTGAGTAGTAAAGCTGTAGATCACTCCAAAGCTAGGACAGGGAAACCCTAAACCTCTCATAGGGGTGTTTTGAATGCTTTTGTGCAAATTGTGAACTCTTTGGGAATGTATGATTTAATCCTCAGAGAGTCTTAATATTGAGGTGGTTCTCTTCAAACCTTAAGGATCATATCATAATCAAATTTGGGTCGAAACCCAGGGGTTTGTGTTTGATATGGGTGAATTTTCAGCAAAACTAGAACCATGGTCCAATATTGTATCTTGCTTTTCTTTAACTGGCATACCCGGTATCCTGATCTGATGAGCGACATTTGTTTTCAATACTAGGTGTGTCTGAGCTACAGAATGAGCAATACCCACCTCAAACCATCACTGTCCATCCAAATCCCAAAAAAAACCCATTCAACAAAAGCCTAGCCCCATCTATTTTCCCGATTGCCAACTCAGTGGACCCATGAAGGCTTAGAGTCCGGAAAAAGTTGTGGCCATGATAACAGTGTTAAACCAGGGAATCGCCATGCAAGATGAGACCAATATCGAAATGCAATTCCTGTCCGGGGCATCTACCACACATCCAGTCTCAGGCCCCCAGCCAAACTTTGATCCATCTCCACCAATTGAAGATTTGCAAGGTCTGGATCCCCGAGAAGGGTTGGTTCAAACTCGAGTTTTCGGTCCCTTGGTGCAACCTAATGAGGGGCTTTATCCCCTTGACATTGATGATTTCGACCCGATCTCGTTAAAAATTGCTAACATTGAGAAGCAGTTCAAAAAGGCATAGGGAATTAACTCCATTCCCGACATTAAGGATGGGTACACCGAGGTTGCCGTAAGACTCCCAGACAGATTCAAAATGCCACACATTGACCGTTTCGACGAGTCCGAAGATCCTATGTTACATATCTAGTTTTCTTAGATGTTCTGAAACCGATGGGTCTAACTAAGCCTCAGAAACTCTCCCTGTATGGAAGAACCCTATCGAGTATAGCAGCCACTTGGTATGCCAAGTTAGAGGATACAATGAAGTAGAACTGGGAAGAATTGGCTGAGGCATTTGTCGATCAGTACTCTTACAATACCCAACTTGAAATAACCACTTAAGACCTTGAAGCAACCCACCAGAATCCTACAGAGTCTTTTGTGGAATTTATTGCAAGGTGGAGAACAAAGGCAGCACAGATAACAGATCGACTTTCTGAGAGGGACGAAATGCGGATAGTGGTGCAGAATCTTGAGCCTGATATGCTACAAAAGTTAATAATTGCTCCTCTATTCACTTTCAAAACTTTGCATGAATTAAGGGTTCAGATTGAGAGCGCATTTAACAAAGGGATTATTCCTAGAACAGGCGAACCAACAAGGAGGGTGTTTTCAGGGAGTACCAATGCTAGTAGTAGCATTATTCCCAAACACATTGAAATTAATATCGTTGCTGCCACTCCTATCACTGCCAACCCGTTTGCCAATCTAAGCCCATAAATAGCTAGCCCAACCTGAGCTTAAGGAAGAACTTTCACCCCCTTCTATATGAACTTAACCAGCGCACTAAAAATCTTGATAGAAAGAGGGTATCTCAAAGCCCTCGATCCTCAACCTTTGCCTGACCCACTCCCTGTCAGACATAACCCCACCAAGTACTGCGTGTATCATCAGCAACGCGGTCATGGCACCGATCATTGCTACCGTCTTCGTCATGAGGTTCAGAATCTCATCAACAACCAGACGATAGCTCCACCTCAAGACCCCAATGTTACCACCAACCCACATCCCATCCACGACCAAATATCTCCTATCCACCTTAACCTCATCCATATACTCCCATCTACCTTCAACCCCAGCATATACATCACTCTGGCCCATTTACCCAAGCCTGAGGTATTCATTCCAGAAAGTACTAATTTGTACATGATAGATGCACCCAATCCAATTCAGGTATGCCAATAACGCCAAATGGCCGAACCCACTGCTGTTGAGATGTGGGGAATGATTGAAGACCTTCAAAGAACAGTGATAGATTTAACATTTGGGGTTTCGATCCCCTCAAAAGGCTCCCCAATCTTGGGGCTAGCTGTAGTTGAAAAGAGCCAACCCGAAACTGTCTCAAGTCTAGGTGATGACAGACCAACAACAAGTGGGCCTCACTTCAATATAGCCACCCAATCCCTTGGCCAAGCAGAAACAAGTAGCAAGAATAAAGCCGGGACAAGTATTGATCCTTATTTACACCTTCGGTGGGCTATTAAGACTTTGAAGGTCAAAGGGTTGAACAAGCAACAGGTGCTTGAAGTTGTTGTAAAGACTGTGGATAACACTTTTGTCGCTCAAGGTGAGAGCATTTCAAATCAGGGAGCAAACAATGATGCTTTACTAGAAACACCTATCCTGATTCCAATCCCAAGCTTATGAATACCAGACCAGTACCCACCGACCCATTTGCCAATGTTTCTAAACCTAGTGCTTCCTCCTCCCAAAAACGAACCTTCACCCAACTCTACATGAGCCTAACCTATGCATTGAAGGTACTGATGGAGAAAGGGTATCTCAAACCACTCAATCCTCGACCTCTCCCTAATCCTCTCCCACCTACACATGAATCTATCCAATATTGCACATTCCATTAGCAGTACGGTCACCATACTGACCGTTGCTTTCGTCTTCGCCATGTAATTCAAGACCTGATTGACAAAAAGGTCATCACCCCACCTGAACATCCCAAAGGTGTCAATAACCCTGTCCCTGACCGTAATAGGTGGCCACTTCATGACATAAAACCCACCCACAGCTTGCCAACAACCAATCATTACCTTGGCCGACACATCATACCCGCCAATGAGCCCAAACCCATTGTGTTCATTCCTGAATCTTCTAATCTGAGTAAAAGGAACAAAATCCTTAACAAGATAGAAAGTTTACTTGATCTTGATGAGGTCAAGCTTGATGAAGCAGTGACGCCATCACTGATAGATGAAATGACGAACCTCAGTCTCAACTAGAGAAATTATCAAGAGCACTTGGAAAGGACCTTCTGAATTAGGGGGCATGGTGTGAAAAAACAATTGCTTCGGTCAAGAAGATGTGTGGGGATAATGTAATTTTGAGGATCAATCTATGAGATCCTACCGGGTGTTGATGATTGTATTCTCAAACTGAAGGCAGTTTTAGACCCTCTTGTGGGCTACTTGAAGTTATTTTTGAATTTTACCCATGGACTTGGAGAGTGAAAACCCCTTTTGTTTCTAGGGTACTGATTTTGTTATGAGTTGTGTCTTGTAAATATATGTTGTGAGTTTTGTTTTCTGTCTTTTCTTGCGTTGTTGCGTCAGTTAAGTCCAACTTTAAGTCGCTTCCGTGTACCCTTGGGTCTTCGTTTTGGTGTTTTAATAATAAGAAAGCGGGAGTCAAGTTTTTGATCATTTTGTTATGCCTATAGGAATGCATGTGTGACCTTTTACAAATAGAAAGGGGCTTTGAATTTGTTTCTTGAATGAGATTCTGTTATTAAGCTCGAGTATTGAAAAGGATCCCCTGAATAGTTTGAGTAAATTCTGACTTATCGGCGCAAAGTCATCCATAATTTCAAAATTTTACACGGTTTCTTTTGCAAAACTTGCAAAGATAGGTTCAGAATTGTGCGTGGCTTTTTTTATATTGTCCTAAAGATTCTCTTCGCCGTTAGGTGATCATTTTGGCAAGCACAAGGTGGCTTTCAGACCTACAAGTACAATGCGGCTTTTAGACCTCACAAATCATAGAAATTCTCCCATGGAGTTTTCATTATTTCAAAGAGAAAAGAAAGAAACCAAAAGGAGAAAAAGAAAAAAAGAAAGAAGAGAAGAAAAAGAGAAAAGAAAGAAACCAAGAAAAAAAGAAGAAAAGAAAAAGAAAATAAACAGGAGAAAGAAAACAAAAAAACAAAAAAAAGGGGAAAGGAAGTCAACCTTATTGGAATGAAATTCAATCAACTATGGTCCATTGGAATGGAATCCAAGCAACTGTGAAGAAGGGAACTTCCGTCTGAATTTGGGGAAGCCAATGCAAGGAAGTACTACATTGCAAAAAGAACCAACTCTAAAAATGGAGCGAAAATAAAGGAAGAAGGACATGCATAAAAGAATGGAGAACCAAGCTCGAATCATGGCGAAACTAGTTCTAGTGTTAAGACAAGAATGACTATTGATCAAATTTACCACAAGTGTTGTAATGCTATCCTTGAGAGGCTCGCTAGGCCGAAAACCCAAAAGGGCGACCTACGCAAAAGTTAGAGCATAAAAAATGAGAAATCAAACAAATAGAGCTCGCAAGGTTAAAAACCCCGAAGGGGCGACTTTGGCAAAAGTCTGAGCGTAAAAGGAAAGTGTCAATACCCGAGTGAACATCAGCCATGAACTATGTTGACCTGATTCCCATCTTGGCATACGTAGGCAACTTCATCTTAAAGTTCGGTCTCAACCATATCCATCTCATTCATCTCAACCCGATAACTTTGCCCAATTCACGTCGTCAGCTTCGCTTCACGTCATCAGCTTCGCATCAATCCATGAGCTACACCGACTGCTATGCATATCATATACTTGCATTGGGTAAGAAAGAACTAACTTGAATCAACTAGTGGAGAAATTTTCAATACTTGAACTTATCAGTAGAATCTCTATCTCAAGCAAAAAAAGGAATCGAAACTCAAGTTTTGCGAAATTGATTTCTAAAAAATGAGCATAAGTAAAACTAGGGGCGCTGTGAATGATCAGTTACCTTGAGTTTTTTTTATGCTTTCGGGTCAGTTGCGAGTTCTGTTGTGTCGCGCCTGGTGTTTGTCTCGGTCTATGCTTTTCATCAAGTCACCATAACGTGTCTATCACTCAAAAGCGCTCTTCATTGAGTCACCATAACGTGTCTGTCACTCAAAAATGCTTTTCATCAAGTCACCCTAGCGAGTTTGTCACTCAAAAGTTCAGTAGAATGGCATGGTCAAAATTCTATACACGAGCGTTTGCTCCAAGCTCAGAACCAAGTCCATATGTGGAATTCATAAACAAACTGAGAGTGCCCATACAAGGGGCAGTGCATTCATGATCAATGTATATGAGGACTTTATCACTGCTTCGGAGGGGACTGGAGTAAGTTCTCAATATGTTAGAAGAAAAGTATGAGTCTTATTCGTTGGCAATTGTTCCAGGATCAGATGATCCCCATTACACGTACCTGTATAATGTTGAAAATGGTGGCCAATGACTGGACACTATGGGCAAGTTTCAGTACATCTGATCGGGCCATTCATTAAACAAAGGACATGAACCCAACTGGTGGCCAATGACTGGACATTAGGGGCAATTTTCAGTACATCTGATCAGGCCATCCATCGAACAAGGGGCATGAACCCAACTAGTGCTCAATGGCTGGACAGTAGAGGCAAAAAGAATTTCAGTGCATCTGATCTGGTCATCAAAGGAGTGAGGAGCATGGATCCAACCTTTCTCCTCATCCATTCAGAGCCTTTTGTTGGGCACTTTCCCCTAGAGTAGGGTAGCTCACCCCCATGATGATTCTGATATGATTCAACTTTCGAAAATTGTCTTTGACTATTTCAAGACTCCTTAGGGATTGCCATCTTCCCTCTGATTAATGCATGTGTTTTGGATTATGCGTGCATGCTCATACACTCTAGTTGGGTTGAACTGCGCGATTGGTTGCTCATGCTCGACTTTGTTCTGTACTTAGCACTTGACAGAGTTTTGTTGAGTTGCTTCTCTTTATGTTACATTTCAATGAGTTGTGGCAAGGTGTCCTACACTCATTCTGCATACCATTCAAATTTCATCACACTATTTTGTGCACCTACATCACACTATCTTGTGCATTGCATAGCACTATCTTGTGCATTTCACATTTCATCGCACTATCTTGTGCATTTCATCTTACATCACACTATCTTGTGCTTTGCATAGCACTATCTTGGGCATTGCATAGCACTGTCTTGTGCATTTCACATTTCATCCCACTATCTTGTGCATTTCATCTTACATCGCACTATTTTGTGCATTGTATAGCACTATCTTGTGCATTGCATAGCCCTGTCCTGTGCATTTCTTCACACTATCTTGTGCATTGCATAGCACTGTCTTGTGCATTTCACATTTCCTCGCACTATCTTGTGCATTTCATCTTACATCGCCCTATCTTATGCATTGCATAGCACTGTCTTGTGCATTTCGTCTTACAATGCACTATCTTGTGCATTTCGCAGTACATCGCACTATCTTGTGCATTTCATAGTGTGCATTTCACCCTACATCGCACTAGTTTGTGCATTGCATAGCACTGTCCTATGCATTTCATCTTACATCACACTATTTTGTGCATTGCATAGCACTATCTTGTGCATTTTATCTTACGTCGCACTGTTTTGTGCATTGCATTTTGTATAGCACTATTTTGTGTATTCATTCACCCTCACTCGCACAGTCTTGTGCACCTTGTATTTTTGTATCACTCGCATTGTCTTATGCACTCTCCTGGTCTAAGAAACATTAAATCCTCTAAAGGTGCAATTTCTTTAGTGTTTGTCGTGCCCGAACGACTTCCGACGGTCTGATATAGCCACCTGACTATGTTTGCGATGAGTTCTTAGGAGATCAAGTGGGACGGTGGAAACTAGAGTTCAAGTGGCCGAGGCCTAGAACGCAAAGGTTCAGGATTTCCAAGACTAAAGTCTGGTTTAAATACCCAGGGGTGTATCCTCAGCTTGAAATCTGTATGGCAGCCCCATAGGTTGAGGTAGCTTGTACGTGCCTCAATTATGGATACTGAACCAACCTAGTCTGTCACCCTGTTGGAGAATACGGAAAGTTGCAAACATGGCCAGAGACAAAAGTAATACCTGTGGTTTGGAAAGCGCAATCAAGGAGAAGAGGAAGATCCCCAGCAACATAAGGTAAGTTATCGCCTATTGCCCCTGTAAGGTAAAGCGTTGCTTCCCAACTACATCGTATTTTATTATCTATTACGTTTATCGCATTGCATATAGAATTTATTACATGCATTCATTACATCACTATCCATTTTATCGCCGGCATCCTTTCTATGTTAAGCTTAGTTTGGCATAAGCTCATACATTTCCCTCGTTGAAACATGGTTCTGTCATGTGTAAGTACCCATTATGCGCTGAGGCCAGTATTGAGGGTGTCGGTACCTTTTTTGTGTTAGACGTGGTCTGTTTTGTGTCTATGCCTTTTCTAGGTCAAATATGGTTCGGCTTACGCCTTATTCACTATATCCATTGCATCCATTGCATTGTACTTTGTCTTGTTGCATTCAACATTTAGGATCACGATCTTTCCTCAGCAGATCATTCCTCACTTATATCATCCCATCCAATTACTTGTACTCTTTCTCTTTCTACGAAAAACATAGTTTTGCATGTGCTCGCACCCTTTCACGTTAAAACATGGTTCTGTTATGTGTAAGCATCCATGCTGCGTTAAGGCCAGTATTGAGGATATAGCTACTTAGCCTGTGTTAGGCGTCGTTTGGCTGTGCCCACTTCTTTTCTATATAAAACATAGTTTGATTTTGCATTTACATCCCTTTGTGGAATTCATGTGGTTTAGCACTGCTTGTGGTTTGATTATATTATTGCATTGCACTACATATTATTTGTATTATTTCGTTACATTGCATATTATATCGCATTCTGCCCTAGAATTACGTTGGTTTGATTCCTTGCAAAGGGATATGTAGGCAGCCTGCGGGCGCAACCATTTATTTATGTTTTGATTGTTTGTCCAAGTCTTACGGCCTTGTAAAAATGTGTCGTCTCTGGGCTTTGACATTCACTCACTTCATTTCATGACTCTGAGTTCTGTAAAAGAGGGGTAACTGTAGACACCCCATTTTTTACAGCCCTTACAACTTGGACGTCTTTGCAAGTACACCCGATGACAAGTCTGGTTACTCACCAAGCGCTCGAAGTCCTCAGCAGAATGTCACAACTTTGAGCCTTTCAAACCCTGCATCCTTGGTACCTCATTTTTGGACCATGCCTTGGTCTTTCCAGCCTACAACCTCTGGTGGCCTGCCGGCCACCCCTGGAGGCTGTCGGCCACTGATGTGGCTTACCAACCACCAATGATGGCCGGCCGACCAATAGTATTTTCTACAGATATTTTATGCCAGCTATTTGCACAGATGCATGCATCTGTCCACACGTGGAGGGCTGCATCTCCTTGTAGAAATTTCATGTTTTCTATATATAGGGACCCCCTCTCTTGTGTTTTGAGGTTAGAAAATTTTAGACTCAAAAATTTTTCTCTCCCTACAAATTCTCTACACTTTTGCCTACTTACACTACACTCTTGTCTATACTTCTTTAACCAAAGTTGATCACTTTTGAGCTGAGGTTCCTTAAGACCTTCTTGGAGCTCTTGAAGTTGGTTTTGGCTTGAATTGTGGCCTAGAGTTACTTTTTGCTTCAAGAGGTATAATATTTGTTTTATTAGCTTGCTTTGCATACTTGTCTTTTTATCTTCTTCCCACTGTTTTGGGCTATTTTTGGGTTATAAAAAAACTCTATTTTTGTGGGCTGAATTTGGTGTTTTTGGCCATTTAAGGTTAGGGGGTGGTTTACCCCTCTTCATTCCTTGTTTATAAGGTCATTTCACCTTTGTTTTCCATTTTCAAACCACCTTTTTTTTAGCCTTTAAACACTGATTTTCAGAGTATTTTCAATGGTAAAAATTAGGTTTTGAAGTCTAAAATTTGAGGGGTTAGCTTTCCCTTCTTGTGTCTTGTTTGCTAGCCTAGTTAGCTCTATATGTTAGCTTATTTTTCTAACTTGTTGTAGCTTTATTCCAGCATGCTTTAGCCTTTGATTTATATTTTTTTAACTTTGTTTTGGGTTGGTTATTACATTTGAGCTTTATATTGCATAGTTATAGTGTAATAGTCCTTACAAGCTTGGTGTTTCAGGCCTTTAAGCACCACTTGTTTGAGTTGATTGCATGTTTTTTGTGCTTTTCACACTTAATTTCAGCACTAATCAATCTCTGCAACCTCCCTCATTTCTTGGTTTTTAATTTTTCTTTGAAAGTGGTTTCAAATCACTTGCTTGCCTAAGTGCGAAATTAAGGTTTCATACTTAATGATTTAATCCCTTAGGGGTTCATTACCAACGGTATGATACTTCTTTCATACCTAAAGTAACTTATATTTTGAACCCTCTTTCCATTAGAGAACTTTAAATCACCTTTGGACTTAATTGGATTAAAGAATGGTTGGTAAAGTAAAATGAGTAACTAAAACTTAGGATTAAAAGTGAGCAAGATAATAACTTGGTGTGTTCAATCGGACGTTAATTGAACACACGGAAGCTTGGGCCATTCCGTACTTGTTAGTGATGAAATGATTCAAGCCTCCAAGGTCAACTTCTTCCCTTAATCTTTCATGAAAGGGAGGAGGTTTGTGTCTTGTTTTACATTTATTGAGCTTGCACATCTTGAGTCACAAGTCATCATGCAATTAAATTGCTTGAGTTGGTGGTTTGTGGTTTAAGTTCACCACTCCTTGGATTTACTCATGAAAATGAGGGGTGAATTATGCAAACAATCCTTGAAAATACCCTGTATATGCTCTGTTTGTCCTCTGTTGCAGCAAGATTAACCAGTGCATCAGTGGCCGGCAAGCCACTTTTCATTGCTGGCAAGTGGCCGGAAGACCACCATCCATGGCCGGCAGATGGCCGGCAATCTTCACCAGTGGCCGACTGACCACTGAAGCAAATCTTAACAGAGTGTTGATGAGGTGGAGCAAAGTTGTTCTGGAAGTGTTCAATTGTGCAAACAGAGGCTTTCAAGAGCAAAACGGAGGTCTTTCGAGTGGAAATCGAGCATGCCCATGCACATCCTTCGTTTCCTGAGGCAGAGTGGCTAATTGGTTTAGTTTAGTTACTTAGTTTAATTATTAGCTGTAATTGTTTTGTAATTATTTAATTAGTTAGTTAGCTAATTAGTTCTTTCAAGTGTTGTAATAATTAGTTAATTAGTTTAGCTATTTATTTGGTTTGTAATAATTAGTTTAATTAGCTTAGCTTAGTTAGCTAATTAGCTTAGTTTATTCATTCGGACTCTTCTTCGTGAGAGCGCAATGTTATAATAATGTGTATGTCTTCCAACCCCACGTCTTTCTCCTTTTTATTTATCTGCTTTTGATGGTAAGATTAGGGGCATCACGTTTCGTTTAGCATACTTCATGTTTACATCCATTCATTTTGTATTGCATGCACCAAGACTCGATTCATCATTCTCACTATATTGTTAGTTCAATACTTCTTTGAATACGTACTTAGACCGCATGTTATTAAATTGATCCATATTCCGTACTAGTAGCCGAGCCTATTAGTTGCATTTTCGCATGTGTTGCATTAGTCATTTTGTATAATTAGGAATCATGCATTTTTCTAACTAGTTTTCTTTTTTGGCTTAGAGTACTAGGTGAGTTTTTTAACGCTTTAGCATACTTGCATGAGTGTAAATGATTGCCATGTCTAGCATGCTTACCATAAGGCTAAATGCTTACTTGTTAAACTGTTTGAGTACCTGTGAATGAAGGCTTATTGTTTGAATTGGAACGATTCAATAAATGTATGTTTAAACGCACTTTATTAAGTGACAAATTCGCAAACTTTAAGCCCACTTGAAGTGGCAAAATCAAACTTTTTTTGCAAAACAAACATGAAATTGAATTGTTCTAATTCGGGCAAACTAGTCTATACTTGTTCGTGCGTATCACGCAGTAATGCTAGCTTAATAAATCGGAATAAGAGCACATAATGTTGATAAAAAATCATATCATGATTAGTAGAATCCGATCTTTGATCGGGCAAGCGGGGGTGCTCAATTCATGACCTTCCCCTCGTATACCTAAGTTCCCAAGCCGAGGCAACTTTGGTGATGACGGACACATGGCCTTTGGCGCGAGTCATGGGTTTTCGAAATTTCTCCAAAAATAAAATATTTAGTCATGACTCTGTATCTGGTAACGCAGTCTATTTTTGACATTTTTTATTCAAAATCAATTTTTCAAAAGATTTGCCAGATTTGGACTCTTTGGTGTTTATCAATTTCACATTGCACTTGTCAGATTAAATTCAAAACCGCGGGAGTCCGAACTGTAGGGCTTCTTTCAAACTTCCGAAATGAGGTGCGAAAAAACCGAGTTACAAAAATACGGGAATATACTATATTTTTATAGGGGGAAAGATCTAATAAATCCCAAATATGATCTTATAAACGGTTTAATCCTTTATTTTTTTTCTTATGAATCCAAATATATCCCATTAAAGTAAAAATTACACAAAATGGTAATTACTTACATGTTTTGATTTAATTTTTGTTGGCTTTTTGGCTTTTCGAGGGTTATATTTGTAAATGCGAGCGTGTCAGCAAGGATCAATCAGTCCTTACAGAAATTATAATTGCCAACCAATTATCAGACGATTGTGTTTTAGTTCTTTCAGCCTCAATGAAGAGGACTTTTACTGGTGGTTTGACTTAGGAGAAATTAAACAAAATAACAGGTAAATGACGAACAATTGAAGTATTTCATTAAAATGAAAACTTATAATGAGCCAAACTCAGCCTCGTAGAGGTTTACAGCAACAATCTACTTGAAACTACTCCTATGAATGAAGTGCAGTGCAGGAATTTAAAGTGCAGGAATGTAAAGAACAGGTATTTAAAGTGCAGGAAATGTAAAGACTGGAAATGTAAAACTGGAAAAGAAAATATGAAGTAAATGACTGGTTTGTTGGATCTGAGTCTGGGATCTTTTTCTGGGGGCGTCCCTGCTATTTATACTTGTCTAGGATGACCTTCGAACTGCACTTCAAACCGTCAAACTGCTCCTCCATGATCGTCGATCATGTTGCCTTATAGGTAGTTCCACTACGCCATCACTTGCAGTTGAGCTTCCCTCTTATATTTGAATTTGAATATGAGTAACCGTTGAAGCCACGTCACCTTGCATCTATTTACTGATCCAACGCTACTCAGATCACGCGAGAACCAATATTAACTGCCACGTGTACGATCAGGATCGAAGACTTGAATAGTCTTCCTATATTACCCTTACTCTGCCACGTGTCGAACTGTAACTGGCTTATACAAAATATATAGCCAACAATTTTTTAGGGATAAAAGTGGATTTCTCCAAATATGAGATTATACATTTAAGCAATCCATACTATAGAGGTTTTGGATTTCCTTTCCTTATGGAACAAATCTCACATTACAAATAAGAACGTAACACTCAAATATGACACTCTAAAAACTCTTTAGTGTACTTTTTCCAAACGTAACACTCCAATGTAATACACACAAAAATACTAAAAAACTCCTTAGAGTGTGTTTGTTTTGAGAAATTATTTCATGGGATTGGACTATTAGTCCATCCAGATTAATAGTCCATTGTTTGGTTTAATTTTTTTACTCTAAATTAATAGTCCCTCTAAACTATTAGTCCCTCATATGAGGGATTATTGTATCCTAGGGGGAGGGGTGAGATTATTTCCATGAGATTGGTATCCCATGAAGCTAATGTGTAAAATGTTTATTTTACCCTCATCCCATTACTTAATAAACAATTGAAAATGGGTAAAATAACCTTTTGAACATTTATAAATAATTTTTTTAGTGTTGTTAATTTAAAATTATATATTAAATATAAATTATAAATTATAAATTATAAATTAAATTTAATTAAAAATAATAATTTTAAAATTATGGCCTTATAATTTTTTTTAGTGTTATTAAAAAATTAAATTTATATATCAAATAAAATTATTTTTTTAGGGTTGTTAATTTAAAATTATATATTAAATGAAAAATATAAATCATAAATTATAAATTATAAATTAAATTAAAAATAATAAATTATAAATTATGGCCTTATAAATTAAATTTTTTTAGTGTTGTTAATTTAAAATTATATATTAAATAAAAAATATAAATTATAAATTTAATTTAATTTAATTGAAAATAATAAATTAAAAATTAGGGCCTTATAAATTAAAAAAATTTAGTGTTGTTAAATTATAAATTATAGATTACAAATTTAAAATTATATATTAAATAAAAATTATAAATTACAAGGGTAAAATAGTCTTTTGAATATTTATCCTTATCCAGTCTGTCCAATCAAATATTGGATTCACAAAAAATAGTCCAATCCAAACATTTAATCCCATGACTAAACAAACATGAGATACAAATCCAGTCCAATCAAATAGTCTGGGGACAATGTATCCCAGGACTAACAGTCCGATTAATTACAATCCCCCTCATCCAGTCCGTCTAAACAAACACACCCGTAGTGTATACACTCCAAAAAAAGATATGAAATTCTTCAAATCATTCCAAAAAGTAGGGTGTTCGCGGATCGGTTTCGTGCGGTTTGCGGTTCGGTTTTGACCCGCCCGCATCTATGTGGTTTGGGAAAAAGTCAATCCGCAACCGCCCGCAGTGCAGTTTGCGGTTTACGGTTTACACTTTTTTCTTTAAAAATTAATTTTTTAGTTTTTTTTTTCCCATCGAATTTAGGCATCAGATTAATTTTTATATATTTGTGATAACAATTTTCTGATGAGTTTACAAATAAAAATTGAATATCAATGCATTAAATGAAAGTACCCAAAACAAAGAGACCCTACACTAGCATTTTTGCCATTAAAAAAATGTATATCAATGCATTAAAGGTTGTACTCAATTAGAATTGTCAATTCAGTAATCAATAATCAAACTAGAAGTTCCATCGACTACCAGAAGAAAATTTTTTTTAGGAAAAGTGGATGAATCACCAATGAAAATCATATAAGAAACCAAGTTTAGGACTTGATAATTCTACGGCATTAAGAAAGTTGAGAAATACTTAAAAATAAAGATCCTAGTGTCATAGAGAATATAATGGTGTTCCTGTAAAAGTTACAAAGTTGGTATACAAAAAATAATAATAATAATAATTAAAGTGAGGGCGATTTTTGCGGGTTGCGGGTTTAAACGGCGACCCGCCCGCAACCCGCAAATTTGTCATATTTCAAACTGCATTCGCCTGCATTATGTTTGTGAAACCGCCCATTTATATGCGAGTTGGGTGGTTTGAGCGGTTCGGATAAACCGTTGCCCACCCCTACCAAAAAGAGTACAAAAAAATTTTAGTAAACTTTAGACAAATGTATAATTTCAAACTGTGAGTATTACATTTGAAAAAATTATACTAAATAATTTTTTTTTTTTTTGGTGCTATATTGGAGTTTTACGTCTGAAAAAAAAAAAGTACACTCAAGAGTTTTTTTGAAGTGTTACATTGGAGTGTTACAATTTGAAATTATGCATTTATCCCTAAGGAGTTTTTGTATTTCTTTTAAAATATTTAAAGAATCTCATATCCTTTTAAAATGTTTGAAAAATCTTGCATTTCAAGTAATTCAAAATAAAATAAAAAATTCCTATATAAAAATTCATCCCAAATTTGATTATCATAAGTTGTGTATATTACCTTTCTAGCATAAAAGGGAAAAAAAAAAATCATAATAAAAATAAGAATATAATCGTAAATTTAATTTCCAAATAATATATTTTCAATAAAACTAATTGATTTATAAAAAAATTATTGGGATTAAATAGAACATCAGTTCTCAAGATAGAATTTATACATACATTTTTCATTTTTATATTTAGTGAATTTATAATAAAAAAAAAATCTTAAATATTTTATTTTTAATTGCAAATAGTTTAAGTACATTTAAAAAGTAAAAAAATTGCCTAAATGTATGTTATCTGGGTAAATTACAAACACACCTCCTGAGGTTTACTTAAATTATAAATTACCTTTTGTAATTCTAGAAATTACATTATGTCCCCCTAAGATTTCTAATTTCATAACAAATAGGTCTTTTTATTAATAAATCATCAAGTTAATTAATAGTTTTTAATAATGTTACAATTTTATTTCCATTAATAATTCAAATAATTTTATTATGTATAGGTAAACAGTGAGAATTTTTATTTTTTCAATTAATTCTGTTAAATAAAAATTCTGACAGAAAGGTATTTATAATTTTCTGAACCACAGAAAACAATTCATATTTTAAACAAATCTCAAGAGATATATTTATAATTTACCTATGTTATCTTATAAAAATTTAAATTTAAATTTAAAAAAAAAAAAAAAAAGAAAAATATATACCCATCTCGTCTCGTGATCTGTTTATTTTAAAATTGTAATGAAATATCTCCCTTACATTATTCAAAAATTTATAATAATTTTTTTTAAATTTAAAATAAGGGTAAATTACACTGACACTCCCTGAGGTTTAGGTTTATTACAATTTCTCCATCACCTTTTTGAAATTACATCTCCCCCCTGAGGTTTAAAGTTTCATTACAGATTCCCCCCTTCAATATTTTATTTTTTTTAAATACCAATTTTGCCCTCATTAGGTAAATTACATTGACACCCCTCACATTTTAGAAATTGCAATCCCCTCCCCAAGGTTTAAAATAGCATTACCAATTACCCCATCAGTTAGTATTAGTTGGAAAAAAAATTTAATTAAAAAAAATTAATTGAAAAAAAATTTGTTAATAAAATTTTTAAATTTTTGTTTAAAAATCAACATAAACTCATTTTTTGAATTTACATTTTTTTCTCAAATTTACAAACTGAGACAACCATTTATAAAGTAAAAAAATTATCAAACAAGTTTTTATGACAGTTTTTAAAATTTTTGTAAATATAAATTAAAAATTGAAAACGAAATGGTTACCACACAGGCCTTAGATGATAAAAATGTGATAAAATTAACAAATAATTAAATTAGTTATCAACGTAAAAAATGACTTATCAGAATATTCTTATGTTATGTATTATTTGATTTTTAGAATTTTTTTTTAAAAAATTAAAAATTAATTTGGTTAACAAATAAAAAATAAAAAATAATTATCATTTAAGGGTAAAAAATAATTATCATTTTAATTTTTGGATAGGTTATATACATACGTATGGTTGTTTCAATTTAATTTGTAAAAAATTATTTCTAACCACTCGAAAGATAAAAATTATATAAAAATGATAATTATTTTTTATTTTTCACTTCTTAACCAAAATAATTTTTAATTTTTAATTTTTTTTTAAAGATTCTAAAAATCAAACCATACATAGCCTAAGAATCTTTTAATAAGTAATTTCTTACGTTGGTAACTTCTTTAATTATTTGTAAATTTTACGACATTTTTACCATCTGAAACCTGTTTGGTAACCATTTCGTTTTCAGTTTTTAATTTTCAATTTATATTTACAAAAATTTTAAAAAATGTCATAAAAACTTATTTGATAATTTTTTTAGTTTATAAATGGTTGTCTCAGTTTGTAAATTTGAAGAAAAAACGTAAATTCAAAAAACGAGCTTACGTTACTTTTTAAACAGAAATTTAAAAATTTTACTAACAAAATTTTTTTTCAATTAATTTTTTTTTTTCAATTAATTTTTTTTCCAATTAATTTTTTTTTTCAATGAATTTTTTTTCTAACTAATACTAACCGAGGGGGCAATTGGTAATGCTACTTTAAACCTTAGAGAGGGAATTGTAATTTTAAAATGTGAGGGGGTGTCAATGTAATTTACTCAATGAGGACAAATTTAGTATTTAAAAAAAATAAATTGCTGAAGGGGAAAATCTATAATGAAACTTTAAATCTCCGGAAAAAAGATGTAATTTCCAAAAGGTGAGAGAGTAAATTGTAACAAACCTAAATCTCAGGGAGTGTCAGTAAAATTTACCCTAAAAATAATAATAAATTGCTATTATTATTTCACAACTCTTAAATGATGTAATAAAATACATCTGAGTCCACATTGAGATTATAATAAAACGCATGCCGACAAAACATTAATGTATTTTGCTTCTCTAACGATTTATTAAATCCATTATCAAATTCAAAATTTCACTTTTCTTTTATCAAATTGATAATCAATGTGTCTCTCATCAAATAACTGTACATTACCGTTGAATTTTCACCCCATATGTCCCTTGAATATCCTTTTGGATGACTATCTTCAGATAAAAATTTATAAAAAAATTATACTGACCGGTTGTCCACTCAATCGACTGGTAATTTGAGAAAATTACAAAACTCTCCGTTGAAATACTTGCTATCAAGAAAAAAAAAAAAAAACCTCTTACTCAAATTTAATAAAAAAAAATTAATGTGCTGTTAGAGATGCCTAAAGAAAGAACTAGGCTAAAATATGTTTCACTATAGTTTCTGCATTCCAACGAACGAAGTCTTGAATTACAACGTCAACAACATGCCCCATCAAATAAAATCACAACCGTCCCATTTGAAAAGGGTGGACGCCACCACCTGCCTCTGATCAGTCCCATGATTACAAAGCACAGGTGCCAATATCCACCCTCTCTTTTTCCCAACAGATCAGGCAAATCTACCCCTTATTACTCTAAAACAAACAAGACTTGACTAACCCTAAACCCTAAAACGTCAGTAGTTTGTAGTAAAACCCTAAACCTAAACTGATGTATAGTATAGCCATGGGCACATCATTAACTGAAACAACTAAAACCCAACTCTTTTTCTTTACCAGATCAGCTAAGATTCATGATTGAGGTTTGTCATGTCAGTTTAAATCATATCATGCTGACAGAGAGAGATTTGGTGATTGTGTGTTGACAGATAGAGAGAGAGAGAGAGAGAGAGAGAGAGCCATTATACGCCGCTGAATGTGGTGATGGTAGTAGAAATACGCCTCCCAATCTTGGTTTCGTGTACGGATTCACCAGAACCATCTCTGGGCGGAGCGAAGCATACTGGGAGCATCTCATCCGATCCGCACCAAAACGTGGACCTCTCGAAGTGCCTCACCAATGCCTCCTTCCCCTGACAAACAAAAGTCAAATTTATTTTATTTTAATGTCAACATGGACAATCAAATTAAAATAATTATAAAAGATAAAATAATATATATAAATTATAATTATTTTATTTGGTCTTTCATAAAAATTTAAAAAAATCAAAATCTGAACTCAAACAAAACTTTTAATCCCAAATTAAAAAAATTAAAAATTAAAAAGTCAACCTATTCTCTAAACAAAATCAATATATATGCATTTAACAAATATATATATAGAGAGAGAGAGATTGGTACACGGTGTATTACATGTAGCTTATAACTAAAAAAGATAACATAATCCTATACTTTCTGAATCATAATTAAAATATATATATATATATAACTAAACACTACATAAAACATAATCAAAAATCTCCAAATATCATAATTAAAAAAGAAAAATTAATTATGACTAAAGAGAAAATAACATAATAAAAGATACATATGATAAGGAATGTGCATTGTAAAATTCTCCATATATATATTATAGATATATATCATAATTATTATAGGCACTGCTTGGGAAAGAAGGTTTGGAAGCTTTTTTTGACTATTATAGCCACAAAAGATAAAATAAGTTATTTTAACCACAACAAACAAAACATCACATCCAACCCATAATCATTACACTCTTCTTTCAAAAAAAAAAATCAAAAAAACCAAAAAGGTTCAACTTTAAATTCATTTTTTAAATATAATGATGCGCTAGTCTATTAAAATATCTAAATCAACTCTTTCTCTCTCACATCTTCTCTAATTATTAATTAAACTAGATCTAAAAAATGGACTTTCATATAATTTTCTATATAGATCTTTATCCATTCCATACATAATCTGTGGGCATCGGGAAGAGAAGGTATTTCATGGAACCAATGTCATCCTTCTACTCATTAATTAATATATAATAAAAGAGATACTGAAATTTAATTTAATGCGACCGAACACTAATATCTCAAACCAATTAAAAAGTGACTTCTTCGAACCCATTTAATCACATATATTCATTTCAATCACATGACATACAATATCTGCTGCATAAAATATTTTTAAAAAAATATTTAGAAGCTCTAATTGAACCCTCAACTCATTCCTAATAACATAAATAGATCATGTGCAATCTCTTTCCCTTCCATCTCATAGATCAAAATGAAAATGATGTATTAGAGATGTATCACCCCTATATTATAAGTGGGAGAGGGTTACATAAAATATTTTTATAAATGGGAGAGGAGACAATGATGAAACATTGCATGGAGTTGTGAAGCAGAAGAACTGGTGCAATCATGACAATGGGCAGTAGCCATACCAACCTGGATAATAGCGCAGACAATCTGGCATATCTTGGGCGAATTGACGAAATCCCATGTTTTCCTATTACACGCCTTATGAAACTTCCACACTGCTCTTGCTTCTGTGAAATTCACAAATGCATACCCTCTCGAAAAACCAGATCTGCACAACAAACAAACCCAACCGTTGGATGAAACTGAAGTAGACAGAATTCATCTGTGACTTGAAATGCATACGATAATGTGGCAATTTTAATGAGATGAGATGTCAAAAAAATAAAATAAGTCCCATAATTTGTAACAGAGGATGAGCATTTTTTACCTTTCTTTTTTTGCCAAAATAGCATTAAAAGACAAAATAAGTTAAAATAATCAGTAAGACAAAATATTATATCAAATCTATAATCATTTCATTTTTTTTTCTTACAAACATCACATCCAACTATAAAAAAATCCAATTATTTTTCCAAACACAAAAATTTTAGCATCCTAAAATAGTCAAAAACTAAAATAATCTAATAAAATAGCAACTTCCCAAATACCCACATAATATGGCCTCTTTTGGAGACTTGGCTTTTAACCACTTTTTTGAGTTTATAGCAAAAGCCAATAGGTACCTTTTTTGTATTTAAAGACATTTGAAAAGTTGATTTTTAACCATTGCTAAAATTACAATTCTACCTCCCATAGGTCAAAATGTACCACATAGGTGAAGTTTAAAATATTTTAAATTGAAGGGGGGTAATTTGGTCATTTTATTGTAATTTGACATCATAAATAAATATTAATCAAAAAAGTCAAAAATAACTTTTTACCAACTTTCCAAATTACCTGTCTAAAAAAGCCAAAAACTTTGTTAAAAGCCAAAAAATCACTTTTTACCATCTTCCCAAAACACTCCTATATCAATTTATCTTTTTGTAATGCTAAGATAGACTATAATACACAATATACCAAAACACAAATATAAAATAAACTTAAATAAACATCCTAATATCAAATAAATGATTTAACAGTTTCTTCTTTTCTTTTTCTTAATGAAAGATAGATTGATTAATATTATTATGTATAGAAATTTAAGATAAATTACACACAAATTTGTAAAAGCACACATTAAGTTCTTTTGAGATTTTTCTATATAACAGCTTAGTTCTGAGAAGTAATTAGTTGGTGTTAGGATACTTGGTGTTAGGATACTGTTACATTGTGTTGTAATGATGTTGTGATTAATGTAGGGACGTTGGGTTTTCCAATCACCAAACACAAATTCGTGAACCCCACGTCCTACATTAATCACAACATCATTACAACACAATGTAACAGTATCCTAACACCAAGTATCCTAACACCAACTAATAACTTCTCAGAACTAAGCTGTTATATAGAAAAATCTCAAAAGAACTTAATGTGTGCTTTTACAAAATTTGTGTGTAATTTATCTTAAAATTTCTATACATAATAATATTAATCAATCTATCTTTCACTTAAGAAAAAGAAAAGAAGAAACTCGTAAAAATCATACATTACCACTTCAATACTAAAATGATATTATCCATAATTTTTGTAATGTTTGTTTTCTATATTACCTGAAATCCATCGGCAAATACATAAAATCGTAAGCTGAGACGACATCATCTGCTGCTTCACCAGAAGCCCTCCTTTGATTTTCCAAATTACAGTGCTCGTCAAGAAATTTCAATATCATTTCACGACTGTAAAAAAATAAAAATATCGAGTTCATAGCACAGACAAATGAGAGAACAAAATGAGAGAACAACCCACGTGGTAAAACTAGAGAACTAGTAGAAATTTTGATAATGTTTGAGATGATTTAAATAAATATTATTTTTTGATTTTTTTAAAAAATATGTAAAAAAAATTTAAAAAAATGATGTGATAAAAAATATATATATATATATTTAGTAAATGCCAAATATTTCCTTAGCCCAACAAAAGCTATTAAATGAGACACACATTGCTCAACAAGCAGTTATTAAATGAGACAAAAATGAATATCCATCTAAAGAGAATCTAAGGATTTTTTTTTTTTTTTTTTACCAATTGCAGGTTGTTCTGAAACAGAATTTCTACTTGCTAAATTTGATCATTTTACAAAAGAACAGTACTGATGCACTTTGACCCTCTCCGTTAAGGATACTCATTACAGATTTAATAGTTATTTCTAGGGCAAATTACATATACCTCCCTCGAGGTTTAACTAAATTACAAATACTCCTGAGATTTTGAAAATTACATCCCACTCCTGAAGTTTGTATTTTCATAACAATTTGTCCCGATGTTTATATTTCATAACAAATTATCTCCTAATTTGTTATGCAAATATAACATTCAGGGAGGAATTTGTAATTTCTCATCCCTCAGAGTATTTGTAATTTAGCCAAACCTCGAGGGGTGCATGTAATTTGCCCTTATTTCTAAACAGAAATGTAAATTTATAATTATTCTTAAATATCATTACACTTGCAATAGAAGACAACAATCCAGTAATGATATAACAATAGAAAAATTAAATAGAAAATGTAAACACACTGATTACATTGGAACTTTTTTTTAATTTACAACAAAAACAACATCTAATTATTAAGGAAAACTCTATTGACACAGAAAATTTATATAAAAAGCATTGTAAAAATAATGTGACAAATTCATTTTGTAAATAACTGGCAAATTATTTTGTTTTAAAATAAGAAGTCTAACACTTAGACACATCATTCATTTTAGTATCATTTTTAGCATTTTCCTTTTCATAAAACCATAAAACAAAAATTAAAATTAAAACGAAGAGAACGTACTTGTACTCCTTGGGTATGTTCTTGATCATGACAGTGGTAGTTGCTTTGTCATCTTCAAGAGGAAGTACATCGTGTTTGTTCAAAAAAGCCCTACTACTACTTCCCACCTTCTTATGCACCACCTGGTTCTTATCATTACGATTATTCCCAAATTTAGTAGGGTTCCGAACCCTAGTAGTAGCACCCTCTCTTTGGCTATGTCCTCCCTTCTTAGGTCTCCATTCAGTTCCACACCGCTCAACTCTCTCACTCGCCGCCTCTTCTCGTCGCACCTCACGAGATTGCTCCGCCGTATGCGGCGGCGGCGGCGGCGGTGGCAGTAGGTGAGGGTGATGTGGTTGAATGGGGTAGGTGATGGTGGTGGTGTAGAGAGGTTGAGCGGTGGAGAAGTGAGGAGGTGGTGGTGGTGGTGGTGGTGGAGAATGGTAAAAGAAGGTTGGTGTGGTGGAAGGTGAGAAAAGTGGAAGAATAGAAAGGTTATGAAGTGGAGGAGGAGGTGGAAGGTCTGAGTAGGTGATTGGAGGAGGTGATCTGTGAGATAGTGGTATATAATGAGGTGCTTCAGGGTTCAAACCTTGAGCCATGAATGGGTATTAGAACTAGTGAACTGCAGAAGAAGAACGGATTGAGAGAGTGAGAAAGAGAGATGTGAAGAAAGGCGCAGCGCAGGCAGATCTAAATACAAACAGACAGAAACCAGAACTCTGCGCTCGTTTAAGGTTGTGTTTGGTGCAATTTATTAAAAATTAAAAATTAAATTTGCATTTTTCTTAACTTTAAAATAATTAATTTTTCTTAGTTTGTTTAAGATAGTTTTGCTTAAAAAATTATAAGTAAAAGATGTATCACATAGTATAGCATAAATTTTTAAATTAAAATAAATTATAATCATTCTTTATAATCCACACCAAATACCCTAAGCATGGGATACTGGATTAAAATAGCCAAAATAAAATAAAATAAAAATTAATAAGATAAAATGATATATTTAAATCATAATTATTTTATTTTTTTCTCTTCTCATAAAATTTAACAAATTTAAAAATTCCAACTTAAATGATTCTTTTTAATACTAAGGCTAAGTTTGGCTAAACAAAATAAGTGCACTTATTTCATCTTTTTATCCTTTTTGGGTTACATCAATCAACATCTCCTCTCTACTTTTTCTACACATAATACAATAAAAGTCAAAAAGTGTACTTATTTAGTCTTCCCAAACTTGGCCTAAATTAAGGTTTCTTTTGGGAAGTGAGATAAAACTCAGTTCCTAACTTTTAACACATTTTAAATCATATCATCTCTCATATTTTTTATATTTTTTTTTTAAAAAAATTAAAAAATTAACTTTTAACTATCTTTTTAAAACACTCCCTAAAAATAATGAAAAAGCCAAACTCAACCCACTTTCCCAAACCAAATTTATCATAGGGTTGGTTACATCTTTTACCATATCGTTCTAGTGTTTTCTTCTTTGATTAATTTTTTTTTATATATAATTATGGTATTATTTTAAGAAAAAAGCTTGAGACCCCCAGTGGGGGTACTGGGGGTCCTCTCCCATTGGCTGAAAAAACAATTTTTTTTTTTTTTTTTTTTTTTGTTTGGTCTCAGCCAGTGACAGTTTGGCACCAGTCACTGGGGGGTGCTGGGGGTCGCCCCGTACTGGGGGTCCCCAGCATTGCTCTTATTTTAAAACCTTTAATTATCTATTTAACATTTAATTATGATACTTTTTTTTTTTTTTACTGTCTTTCTCCAGAAACTATACTCGGAAGGATGTGATCCTTAATTCATATCGTTTCAGATTTGTATAATAATCATAAAATTTTATTATTATTTTAAATTTAAAAAAAATTATTATACGCTTCTGAATAATATAATGAAGATTTTTGTTTATAATTTTAAAGTAGAGACGATCACAATTTTAAAAAAATATACTATTCATAAATTTATCTTTAAAAAAATGATATGGTGAAAATTAAGGGGTCATTTGGGAATTCTCTAAAATGGCTTAAAAATCAAAAAATTTAAAAATACTTAATAGTCAAAAATTCATTTACATTTACTATATTTTTTGTACATCTTTTAATAAAAAATTTAAAAATCATCTCAAATATATATTAATTTTTTTCATCTCATGTTTTAGCTAAAAAATTAAAAATTAAAAAAAAAATCTATTCCTAAATGACCCCTAAATTTGATGGGTTGTGAATCTTTATTAACAATTAATTTTTACATATATCTTATGGATGGTGTGTGAAGATGGGTTTGGTATGGGCCTTCTTAGGCTTCATTTGGCAATTTAAAATTCTAGTAAAAAAGTCACTATAAATTATCACATCATTCATTCGACTTTACTGTACATCTTTTCGTAAAAAATCAAAAAATTACTAAAATAGAATGTTGGCAAACCAACAAAATAAGCTATAAAGTTAATAAAATAAAATATCACATTCAAATCATAATTATTTTATTTTTTGTCTTAGAAAATTTAAAAAAACCAAAAAACAAAAACAACACAAACTAATTTTTTAGTTCAAAAAACCAAAAAACTAACCGAAAAAAGCCAATTGCCAAACGACTATTTTCAAAGGCCAGGTTCAGTTTGTTTTTCAAGAAAAAGAAATGAAAAATTAATTTAATAAAAATAAATATTAAAACATATTTTTGATTTTTTAAAATTATTTCTATCCTCTAAAAAGATAAAATTATATAAAAATGATAACTTTTTTTGATATTTTATTTTTTTTCACCAAATTAATTTTAACTTTTAAAAAAATGTTTCTTCAACAAGTTTTTAAAAAATCAAGGTTCGTTTGGGAAGTGGGTTGGCTTTTTGGCTTTTTAATTTTTTTGACTATTTTAGTTTAGGGCTAAAAAACCTAGTTTGGGAATGGCTTTTGACTTTTTTGACTTTTTTTTAGATAAATAATGTAATGATTATGGGTTAGATGTGATGTTTTGTCTTATTTGGCTAAAAAGTCTATTTTATTTTTTGTAACTAAAATAGTCAAAAAAATCCCAAGTTGGGCTTCCAAACGAAGTCCAAATATGGCCAAATTTTTTAAAAGTTAAAAGATTAATGTATTTATGCCTCCGTTTGGCAAGTTGGTTTTGAGGTTTTTTGGGTTAAAATAGTCACAAAAAACAAAATAGAATTTTTTAGCCTAATAAAACAAAATATCACATCTAACTTATAATCATTACATTATTTCTCTTACAAAAAAGTCAAAAGTCCTTCCCAAACTAGGCTTTTTAACTCCAGGTTAAAATAGCGAAAAAAATCAAAAACTAACAAAAATTAAAAACTGAACCCACTTCCCAAACGAAGCCATATATGTTATAAAAAAAAAAAGTTGGATTTTTTTAAGTGAAACAATTGGTGTAATATTTGAATTTTTTAAGCTGGTATTATGCAAAAATTGCAACGGATGAGAATTAGAATTGATATTTTATATTTTAAATTGCAATAATTAAAATTTTAAAATTTAATTTGTTATGGAATTCAAAGCTTAATTTTTTGGGAAATGTTAGAGATCATGAAAATTTTTTCATGAAAATGATCATGAAAGATTTATGACCCTTAGATTACCTTGATTAGTGTGTGGTGCTTTATTCTAAGTGTAATTCAAAGGTCACAAATTTTTCATGATCATTTTCATGAAAGACTTTTCATGATACCTAGCATTGCTGTAATTTTTTTATAATTTCTCAACAAAAAAAATATATATTTGAAGACGAGCCTTGTTAATATATATTTTAAGGGTTCGCTTAGAAATTAATTATTTTACTTAATTTTTTAACTTTTTACGAAAAGACTCGTAAAAAAAGTGGGGAAAAATAATTAATGCTCCTTTGATTTAGTTTTGAGAATTAATTTTGAAAGGTAATTTTTTTAAAAGAGTCTGCAAAATTTAAAATTTGTTTGATTGTATATTTTAAAAATAGTTTTTGGAAGGGTAAATTACATTTACCTTCCCTGTCGTTTGAATAATTACAGTAATCTTCCTTACTTTATCTAATAATGTCAAGATTTTCCAAAAATTTGACCGCCGTTTATACACCTGACCGACCCTGCTTATGTCATTAAGGGGTTATTTGGGATGTTCTAAATAAGTGCACTTTTTGATTTTTTATAAAAAGATGTGTAGAAAAGTAAAGAGGAGATGTTGATTGATGTAACTCAAAAAAGATAAAAAGATAAAAAATGTGAACTTATTAAGGGGTTGTTTGGCATACACTAAAGTGCACTTATTTATAACATCCCAAACCACCCCTTAGTCTTCCTAAATTTGGCTTAAATGTAAATACTAAAATACCTATAATGCTCTCAAGTGCCTAATTCAAGAATTTCCTAGATTTTTGTTCTATTGTAAAGAGGAAATTATTGAGGGACTCATTTTTCATGAACTCGTACACCAAAAAATGTTTTTTAAAAAAATATTTTTTATTTTAAATATATAATTTTTATTTAAATATTTTATTTTATTTGTAAATATTTTAATATTTTAATTTTAATACTTTAAACTCAAAACATAATTTCACACTCCAATCATAACCAAACATATAACTCAAAACTCAATTCAAAAATTATTTTCAAACCTCATAACCAAGGTTCTGAAAATCGGTTGCGGTTGCAGTCGTCGTAACGGTGGCGGTGGCACGGTTGCAGTTGCGGGGTGTAAAGGCCATAGCGTAACGGTTGCGGTAACCGAAATCGTGAATTTTTTTATTTTTCACACAATTTTTAAAAAAAAAACTTACCGATACACGTATTTTTTTCCCATGATCATATTTATTGGGTTTAAAATAAATATTGATCAATTTTTGTAAATTTTTAAGTATGATCCAATATATTTTATATTTTTAAATCACTATAAACTGAGTTTTTTACATTTTATTTTAATAATTAATGACTTTATACTATATAAAAAATCAATCGCTAACTATTATATATAAGATAAATAATGACAAAAATAAGAGAATAAATAAGAGCCTAAATATATATATATACATATTTTAATCAAGCTAAATAAATAATGACCACACTTCTTATTATTATTTTCAAACAATATATAGATAAACACACACAAACAAACCGGTAGAGTGATTGCAGTTAAATAGAATAGTATAGGTCTTACAATTTCAATAAATCAATAACATGTTCTTCATCTTCCCTCTTCTCTCTCTCTCTATCTCTTGCTCTTCTATCTTCTCTCTTTGTCTTCCCTCTTCTCTCTATCCCTCTTCCCTCATTTTCAGTTTTTTTTTTGTGCATTTTTTCGAAAGAAGTAGTTCGGAACTGTTACATAACGGTGCGTAACAGGCCGTTACGGCTGTTATAGCACCGTTATTGTCACGACCCGCTCCCCGTACCTAAAGGTTAAGCATCATGATGGCCAGTAACTGAGGTTACCTCCGGCTAATTCTTAACTAAATTAATAAACGCAAGCGGAAGTAATATTTAAATGAGGGTACCAAAATAATTATTGGAGTTTCTATTTTTATTACAAAATTTATTGACCAAAAAGACCGATATTTACATAGAAAAATATTATAAAAGTGTCGTGTGTGTCTATTTCGCAGCCCCGTATCTAAGACTTTCCAAAAACTATTTCTGAATTGCATTGTTTCCTGAAAATTGATAAATAGCTATAAGCACATGGCAGAGTGAGAAATACCGAGAGTATAAGGGACACGAAATAACCATGGATAATTATGTAACCAAAACATTTAAGATAACTTAGTCAGAACAAATAATCCTTTAAGTAGCAAAACTGAGATTATGTAAATAAATAACCATAATCACGGTAATTTGATAAACAAATCATTTAAGTAGAAGAAATTGAAATACATAAATTATGTAAGTATATAACCATAACTACGGTACTGAACAGAACAGAACAGAGGTCACAGAAGTGACAATCAGAATAAAGGTACGGATTCAAGAGGTGGCTTGTACAAACTTTAGCGGTGGCTCTCACAATAGTGTAGCACTTAACTCCATACAACACTTTGCTCCGCATAAAACAGAGGTCAATGGATCCATGACAAACAGAGGATCACAAAGTGACCAAACAGAAGTCAATGGTTATTTAAGTCCCCCAAGGCGTGGGACTCCCGCGATGGTACTTACAAAACATAATTGTTTATAAAGTTATAGTCGAATATTCTTTAAAATATAAACAAACAAATTTATGGGTTTCACTTTAGAAAATAGGGTTCAGAAAATAATCTACATAATTGAAATAGTAATATAACTTATAATAATTTATAAAACATAACTTCTATAAAATACATATGGTAAATTAAAACATACGTAAAATATATTATGGTAACTCAAGATATAATATAACTCACCTTAATTTTAATACCTCACCCTTTCTTTCTACTATCAAAGACTTTCTTAGCTTCCATCATTTTTTCCTTCTTTCTCTCTTTTCTTTCTCCTTTCTCTTTCAGTCTTTCTCTCATTATTTTCTTTCTTTCCTTTCCTTTCCTTTCTTCTTCCCAGGTGAAACGCCTCCCTATTTATAGGGAGACAAGGCACATACGTGACAGATTAGATAATAAATTCATAGATTCATTTTTATCCTTAATAGATATTTAAGATAATTACATTTTAGCTCAAATTTTTAATATAACTATATAAATAAACTAATTATTAATTAAATTAAAGTTTATCGTATATCATCAAAAGATTAATTATTTATTTTACTACCACACCCATTATTATTATTATTTATTTATACTTTGACTTCTAAATTTTTAATAATTATATTATTTTTACAAAATTATACATAACAATACAAAATAAATTATATATTTTCCTAACTGTGATTAAATAATATTAGTATAAATTTTACAGAATAGTTAAAAATCTGAATTGTTACAGTTATGGCCGCTATGGCAGCCGTTACGGCCGACACACCTGTGAATCTCAATCACACTACAAAAGTGACCATAACAAGTGGCGGTAACCACCACAACCGTTATGCGGCGTTACGTAACGGTTAAGGCCGCTTTTTAAAACCTTGCTCATAACCAAACATATAACTCGAAACTCCACACTATTTTTAAAACTCTACACTCAAATCATAACAAAACACATAACACAAAAATTAAAATATATTTATAAAATAAGATAAAATATTTAAAATAAAACTACATATTTAAAATAAAAATCATATATTTAAAATTAAAAAAAAAATTAAAATTTTTTAATATTTAAAAAATATGTTTAACATAAGTTTGTATTTTTTTTTTTTAAGTTTGTGTTTGGTTATAAGTTTTGAAAATAATTTTTGAATTGACCAACACAACCATAAAACTCAATTCAAAAATTATTTTTAAATCTCGTAACCAAACACATAACTCGAAACAGCACATTATTTTCAAAACTCTACACTCATTGTTTTATTTAAAAAATTAAAACTAAACACACTGATTATTTTGTAAATTAAACAATGCACAGGATCCTCATTCATTTGCCTTACAATAACGATTCATCCCTTTAATTTGGTAGCTCTAATTAAGCACTAATGAGATAAAAATTCAAAAACAAAAAAAAATTAAAATCAAAATGTCACATCAATAAATGAGGCTCACCCCTAAACCTATTTTGGAGTTTATAGTTTAAACCTCCCAAACATTTTTGTTTTCCTTAAAAACAATCGTAATTTGGTAAAGATCGCGCGTGTATAAATTTGCAAGTGTCAAGTGATGGAGCAAGGATCCTCTAGAGTGAATTTTCCTAGAGTGATCCCTAAAGTGCAGATCCAACGGCACAAAAGCCACCATCTATACACCATCTATATAATTTGAAAAATAAAAAATAAAAAAAATTCAAACTTCAATTTTGTGCCGTTGGATCTGCACTTTAGGGATCACTCTAGGGAAATTCACTCTAGAGGATCCTTGGTGCAAGTTGATGGACATTTGACAGTGATAGAAAGTGAGAGAGACGTTCACGGTGAGAAGTTATTCAGTCATTTTGGTACAATGTTACATTTAATTCAATATGGGCGTGTTAAATTGGGTGGATTAGCACATGAATTCGGATTATTGATTTTTGGGCCAATTATCCTATGTTTGTTTTAACATTTTGGTTTAGGATTATTAATTCAATGGATAATTAATCCAACAAATTTATAGGATTATTAGTAATAGGATAGAGGTGGGATTATTAATTCAATGGATATTAATTCAATTGGATAGTGAATACCACACTAATTTAATAGGATTATTAATACTTCACTATTAGTTTTGTGAATCAAACATGACCTATGAGGCATAGTTGTTTGTCAAAAATCATATATGAACGTCTTTAATGACAAATGCTATGGTAGCGTTTGGTAATATTTACGTTTTTAGTTTATGTTTATAAAAATTTTATAAATTAATTTTTGTTTATTTTTTAAAAAAATATAAATTACAAATGCGTTTGGTTTGAACAAAATCTCTGAAAAATTTTAAAAATATAAACTAAAAAATATATTTGTTCAGACTTAAAATATTTATATTTATTTTTTATTATTTGTGACAATGGGATCATACACATTATAATTGAAAAAAAAAATTATTGGAAAAATAATTATTTTTAAAAAAAAAAATTGAAAAAAAATTGTTAGCCAAAATTTTAAATTTCTGTTTAAAAACCAACGTAAACTCATTTTTTTAGTTTACATTTTTTCTTCAAATTTACAAATTGACACAATTATTTATAAACAAAAAAAAGTATCAAACAAGTTTTTATGACATTTTTTTAAATTTTTTTGTAAATATAAACTGAAAACTGAAATAGTTACCAAACAGACTCTATATAATTCATTTGGGATGTGGGTTGAGTTTTTTGATTTTTTTATTATTTTAGTGTGGGGCTAAAAAATCTCGTTTGGAATGAATTTTTTGACTTTTTTGATTTTCGTGAGACAAAAAATAAAATTATTATGGTTTAGATGTAACATTTTGTCTTGTTGGGTTAAAAAATACATTTTGTCTTTTTGTAACTAAAATAGCCCAAACTTCACCCAAACCCACATGCCAAACGAGCACATAATAGTATTGTCACTGTCAAATTATGACAATGAATAGTAGAAAATGGATAAAAAATAGCAATTGTGCTCAAATGGTTTATCTGTTATTTTTGTCATTTTGACACAGAAACTAATGTGTTCAAACAATCGGTCGGTCGTCCAAACACATCAATTTTTATGTTTTTCTACAAATATGGTGAGAGAAAAAGAGAGAGGGATGTTTTGTTGGGAGGAAATGATGGAGTTTTTCTTTATGATTTGGTACATATGACAGCGGTCAAAACTTAAGTCAAATTTGACACAAGCTTTAACATTTGTCAAATTTGACAACTGTCATAACTTGTCATTAGAGCAAGGTTAAAAGCATCTACAATCAAATTATGACAATAGTAGCTCTCATTGAAAATACTCTAAAAAGTGATAGATTTTATTATGCTAGAGGGCCGCAATTTTTGCGGTCACAATGGCTTAAAACTGTCAAAACGACGTCGTTTTTGGTGCAAAACATGCCAAAACGACGTCGTTTTGACAGTTTTGAGCCATTGTGGCCAAAAAAAATTGTGGCCCTCAAACATTTTCCTTTATTATTTCAACCAATTAAAAATAAGTTTGAACATCATATAAATTTTCTCTAAAGGGGATTTTTTTTTTTTTTAAATCTCTAATATTAAAATTTTATAAGATAAAAGATATATAATATTTTCATATTAGATGGGAGTCCTCAATATTTTCATATTAGATGGGAGTCCTCAATATTTTCATAGAGGAAAATTCGACTCAGAAAAATTTGTGTCCGATTCAGAAAAATCTTGGTCCTAGCACAGAAAATTTTAATTTTTACAAATTTTTTTTCCTGATTTCATAGAGGAATTTTAAAATTGATATGATCACAAAAAAAAAAACATTATCAAATCACTTTAATTAATAAAAAAAAATCTTGGGACTTCTTTTATTACACAAAATTAAAAGTGTGGTTTAGTTTTAGAATTATGATTTAAGTGTAGAGTTGTGCTTTGATATTTAAATTTTTGAATTATGATTTGAAAGAGAAAATTTATTTAATTATGAGTTTTGAAAATAGTTTTAGGATGTTTTGTACTCTTTTTTTATTTTTTATTATTGATTACTATATAGAATGTGAGAGAAGAGAGGAAAGATGAGAGAGAAAAATTGATTGATTAATTGATTAATAATAATAAATAAATAAAAAGAGAAGAAAGAAATTTTGAAAATAATTTTAAATTGTATTTTAAAATTTTGTTTAGTTATAAATTTTAATTTAAATCATGATTTAAAAACAAAATTAAAATTTTAAAATTAAATCAAACGCAAATTTTCACTAATTTTCTTTTAATTTTGCAAGATTAAGGCCCTGTTTGGTAGGGCTTATTTCCAGCTTATTTCAGCTTTTAGTTTAATTTAAACTATTTTGATGTGTTTGGTTCAGCTTAACAATGCAGCTTATAGCTTTTTGTAAGTCAAAAATCAACTTATTCTTTGAGTGGGGGATGAGAAGTATAATTTAGAAGTTAAAAATCAGCTTATATTCACAGCTATAAGTTATAAGCTGTTATACTATAAACTATAATCACTTTCTCACAGTTCTACCAAACGGGGCCTAAGTCAGACTCATAGTACAACCGCTAGTTCGACTGCTACCACGCGTCACAGAGCTATTCTGCCAGACGACTTTAGATGAAGAAGTTATTGGTTGGTGTTAAGATACTTGCCTATTTTGAGAAGCAAGAATGATACATCCCTCTAAATCAAAAAGCTCTAATGAGTTCTAATGACATGGAAAGTCAAAATAAAAAAATAAAAAAAAACACAAGACACAAACATCACTATCACAGTGGGACTTACACCCCATTAGAGCTATTAGAGCTCATTTATTAGAGATCCAAAACATTTTTGTTTGAGAAGTGGGTTAAAAACCACTTTTTCGTTTTTAATACACTTCCTTTCTCATAAAAAAAAAAAAAAGTTAAAAAATTAATTTTTAACCATTTTCTCAAAATACCCCACTATTATGTGATGCTTCAATGATATTTTAATGAGTAGAAAAAGTAGAATTTATAAATTTATATTAAATAATTAAGAAATATAAAAGAACATGATGAATTGTGACTGATGTAAGGCACGATTATGTGACACCTCAGACTAACTAGTAATTTTTCAATAATGTTTGAGAGCTCTAATGTAACTCTAATGATGTGGAGGGTACCCATGTAAAGATGAAACCCACACTCCTCTCTCTATCTCTCTCTTCTCTACCTCATTAGAATTCCATTTAGAGCTCTCAAATTAGAGCTATGTATCATTACTTATATTTTTTCCTTTAGATGTGTGCCACGTCACTTAACGAGATTGAGAGAAAGGCAAAGGTTATGTTTGGTAGAGCTTTGGAACGTTAGTTTCAGGCTTTGATTTGCACGCGTGTGCATGTTTATGGTTTTCAAAAATTAATTTCACACTCACTTTTGAAAACTCTGTCCAAAGCGGGAAAATTTGGGCTAACCGGTCGTCCCACAGGATGTTCTACTGATCGTCCGGTCGGTTAACTGGAACAGTGCAATATTATTATTATTTTTATTATTTTATTTTTATTTTTTTGTAATTGACACATGTTAATTTTTATATATTCAATAAAAAATATTTCCTGAATTTTTAAAAAAAATTATGAGTTTTGAATAGAATTTTGAGTTGTGTGTTTGATTATGAGTTGTAAGTTTTTGTATCAAATATCATATGTCACATCAAAAATTTTTCACTCAATTCAAAAATCATTCACCAAACAAATTTTTCACACTCAAATCATAATTCCAAAACTCACAAACTCAAAATACAACTCTATTCTCAAATCATATTTAAAAAACTCTACCAAACATAACCAAAATCTCACGACAATGAACTTTTATAAAAATAATTATAAATCAATAATTTTTTTTAGAAATATTAATAATTATAATTATAAATTTTTTTAGAATAAATTATAAAAAATCTTAAGTAACGTTTGGTAAAGTTTTAGAATTATGATTTGAGAATAAAGTTATATTTTGAGTTTTTGAATTATGATTTGAAATGAAAAAATTTGTTTGGTTATGAGTTTTGAATTTTTGAAATTAGAAAAGTTGTTTAATTAAAAAATTTACAACTCATAACCAAACACACAACTCAAAATTTTATTCAAAACTAAAAAAAAAAGCATAAAAAAAATTTCAAAAATATTTTTTATTTAAAATATAAAAATAACCGGTGTCAAAAAAAAAAAAAAACTATTCTGGTCAATCCCCCGGACGCCTGAGAGAATGATCGGGTAAACTTGTTTTCAAAAATGGTTGTAAAATCAATTTTTGAAAATTCCAACCAAACACAGCACTCAAACCAAGGTGTGGAATTATGTTTCCAAAGCTCCACCAAACGTAGCCTTAAAGTTTCGCATGTTTTTCAAATTAAATCCTAAGGTTTTAATTTCTTGATTTTAAACCTTGAATTTCAATTTGCGTCACAATATATGTCCCCCATCCATCTTCATATACTAAATTAATCAAGATTTTGGTTTTTTAACATGTGCAGTTCTCTTTCTTGTTATTTCAAAATTAATGTAAAATAAAAATTATTTTTACCATGAACATATTACAGAGGATCAAACCTCCTTATTTCCCAAACTTCACTTTTAGCCATTCATTCTCTAACCCTGCTCATTTTCCTAATCGCCTAATTTCCCAGTGACCTCACCAAAATCCACATTTCCATCACCACCTCTAAATCCTTCCACAGCTACCGGAGAACACACACATTCCCATACCACCAACACAACTTACTGTATAAAACTATGCCAGCCCCACCACTGTCATGGTCCGAGACGTCCCCACCAGGCACATCTATTCCTTTGTCGACATCCGTCTTTCCTTTCCCATTCAGTTATCGCTTTTCTCTTTTTCTATTTCCTCACTATGCCAGTCGTTTTAATTCTCTCTCCACCTTTACCTCTATTGGTCGCGGTTAATGGATTGATTCTAACAATTGAGATTGTTTAGATCTACAAAATCAACTATTTCTTTAACGGGATTAATAAGTAGTATTATGGTGACAGGATTGAACAAATCTAAGGGAAGAAAGAGTAGATGCGATGACGGATCTAAGAGAGATAACGGAATAGGGTGACAGATCTATAGAAATAGAGATGTGAAAGTAACGAATTCGAATGAAACGGTGAGGGCGGCGACAGATATGAGGGCGGAGGGTGATGGATTTGAGTGATACGGTGGCGTATTGGGGTAAACCATAGTGGATTTGAGAGAAGTGGTCGGGAATATGGACTTGAGGGCTAGAGGAGACGGAAGAGAACTGTCGATGACAGATATAAAAATGGGTTGTATAACGCCCTAACTATTCACATGTCATCGATATTGTCCGCTTTGGGTCACGCCTGCAAGGATTTGTTATTCCTAGTGGGTCACCTATTCCAAAACTACTCCAGCCTAAGCACGCTAAACTGGGGAGTTCTGTTAGGGATTTCATCACCCAGGAAAAAGGCCTCGATGCTGTATAAGAGTCCATGTTTTTATTTTTATAGCCAAGAAACTCTCCCTCTATTGCCGATATTGGACACCAGAACCTTACAATCCACCCCCTTTAAGGCTGCACGTCCCCGCGCAGTAGCTTGCCAATTCACAAGCCCGCCCATATGCACCGAGAGACGCTAGGGGCCCACACTCGGTACTCCGGAGAGTCGGTTTCGATACCGTTTGTAACGCCCAACCCTTCACATATCATTGATATTGTCCGCTTTGGGCTACGCCCACACGGATTTATTCTTTCCCGTGGGTCACCAATCTCAAAACTACTCCAGTCTAAGCACGCTTAACTGGGGTGTTCTGTTAGGGATTTCAACACCCGAAAAAAAGGCCTCGATACTATATAAGGGTTTAAGTTTTAATTTTATAGCCCAGGAACTCCCCCTCAATTCCCGATGTGGGACACTAAGACCTTACAGTCCACTCCCCTTAAGGTTGCACATCCCCGTACAGTAGTCTGCCAGCTTACAAGCCCGCCCACATCTACCGAGAGACGCCAGGGGCCTACACTAGGTACTCCAAAGAGTCAGATCTGATACAATTTGTAACGCCCCAACCCTTCACATGTTATCGATATTGTCCGCTTTGGGCCACGCCTGCGCAGATTTGTTTTTCCCAGTAGGCCATCCATCCCAGAATTACTCTAGCCTAAGCACGCTTAACCTAGACCCTTATATAGCATCGATGCCTTTTCATGGGTGGTAAAATCCCTAATATAATTCCCTAGTTAAACGTGCCTAGGCTAGAGTAGTTTTGGGATGGATGACCCACTAGGAAGAACAAATCCATGCGGACGTGACCCAAAGCGGACAATATCGATGACATGCGAAGGGTTTTGGCGTTACAAATGGTATCAAAGCCGACTCTCCAGAGTACTAAGTGTGGGCCCCTAGCGTCTCTCGATGCATGTGGGCGGGCTTGTGAGTTGGCAGGCTACTGCACGGGAACGTGCAGCCCTAAAGGAGGTGGATTGTAAGGTCCCGATGTCCCACATCGGGAATGGAGGGGGAGTTCCTAAACTATAAAGGTAAAAACTTAGATCCTTATATAGCATCGAGGCATTTTCCCAGGTGGTGAAATCCCTAATAGAACTCCCCGGTTAAGCGTGCTTAGGCTAGAGTAGTTCTGGGATAGGTAACCCACTGGGAAGAACAAATTCATGTGGGCATGGCCCAAAGCAGATAATATCAATGACATGTGAAGGATTAGGGCATTACAAATGGTATAAGAGCCGACTCTTTGGAGTACCGAGTGTGGGTCCCTGGCGTCTCTCGGTGCATGTGGATGAGCTTATGAGCTGGCAGGCTACTGCACGGGAACGTATAAGCCTGAAGTGGGTGGATTGTAAGGTCCTGGTGTCCCACATCGGGAATGGAGGGGGAGTTCCTAGACTATAAAGGTAAAAACCTAGACCCTTATATAATATTGAGGCCTTTTCCCGGGTGGTGAAATCCCTAATAGAACTCTCCAATTAAGCGTGCTTAGGCTGGAGTAGTTCTGGGATGGATGACCCACTAGGAAAAACAAATCCATGCCGGCGTGGCCCAAAGTGAACAATATCGATGACATGTAAAGGGTTGGGGCGTTACAAATGGTATTAAAGCTGACTCTCCGGAGTACCGAGTGTGGGCCCCTAACGTCTCGATGCATGTGGGCGGGCTTGTGAGCTAGCAAGCTACTGCACGAGGACGTACAACCCTAAGGGGAGTGGAATGTAAGGTCCCGACGTCCCACATCGGGAATGAAGGGAGAGTTCCTAGACTATAAAAGTAAAAACCTAGACCCTTATATAGCATCGAGGCCTTTTCCCGGATGGTGAAACCCCTAACAAAACTCCCCAGTTAAGCGTGCTTAGGTTGGAGTTGTTCAGGGATAAGTGACCCACCGGGAAGAACAAATCTATGCGGGCGTGGCCCAAAGCGGGCAATATCGATGACATGTGAAGGGTTAGGATGTTACAAATGGTATCAGAGTCGACTCTCCGGAGAACCGAGTGTGGGCCTCTAGCGTTTCTCGGTGCATGTGGGCGGGCTTGTGAGCTGGAAGGCTACTGCACGGGGACGTGTAGCCCTAAGGGAGGTGGATTGTAAGGTCCCGATGTCCCACATCGAGAATGTAGGGGGAGTTCCTAGACTATAAAGGTAAAAACCTAGACCCTTATATAGCGTCGAGGCCTTTTCCCAGATGGTAAAATCCCTAATAGAACTCCTCAGTTAAGTGTGCTTAGGTTGGAGTAGTTCTGGGATGGGTGATCCACCGGAAAGAACAAATCCGTATGGGCGTGACCCAAAGCGGACAATATCGATGACATGTGAAGGATTGGGGCGTTATAAATGGTATCAGAGCCGATTCTCCGAAATACCGAGTGTGGGCCCCTAGCATCTCTCGGTGCATGTGGGCGCGTTTATGAGCTGGCAGACTACTACACGGGGACATGCAGCCCTAAAGGGAGTGGATTATAAGGTTCCGGTGTCCCACATCGAGAATGGAAGGGGAGTTCCTAGACTATAAAGGTAAAAACCTAGACCCCTATATAGCATCGAGGCCTTTTCCCGGATAATGAAATCCCTAACAAAACTCCCCAGTTAAGTGTGCTTAGGTTGGAGTAGTTTTGGGATGGGTAACTCACCGTGAAGAACAAATCCATGCGGACGTGGCCCAAAGCGGATAATATCGATGGCATGTGAAGGGTTGGGGCGTTACAAATGGTATCAGAGCTGACTTTTCAGAGTACCTAGTGTGGGCCCCTAGCGTCTCTCAGTGCATGTGGGCGGGCTTGTGAACTGTCAAGCTACTGCACGGAGACGTGCATCCTTAAGGAGAGTGGATTGTAAGGTCTTGGTGTCCCATATCGGGAATGGAGGAGGAGTTCTTGGACTATGAAAGTAAAAACTTTATAGTATCAAGACCTTTTTCCGGGTGGTGAAATTCCTAACAAAACTCCCCAGTTAAGCATGTTTAGACTGGAGTAGTTCTGGGATGGGTAACCCACTGGGAAAAACAAATCCGTGTGGGCGTGGCCCAAAGAGAACAATGTTGTTGACATTTGAAGGGTTGGGGTGTTACAGGTTGTGGGTGAAGGCAAATTGTTGGTAGCGATGGGCGCTGTCGTAACAATGAATGGAGGGAGAGTGGCTTTCATTTTTTTTATTAGTAAATACAAATTTGTAATAAATATTTTTGCATAATGATAAGTGAGAGGGTAATTTATACCTAAATTGGGCTGAGCTGGGTAAATGGGCCGTTCTTTGTGCCACGGTAAGAAGGGCTGGATGAAAGGGGCTTGTAGTTAGTCCAGTCCCAGTAAGCCCTATTGTTATCCCGGTCCCAGAGAGCCCTCTTGTTATCCCGGTCCGAAAGAGCCTTGAAGTTAGTCCGGTCTAAGGAAGCTTTGCAGTCAGCACCGGTCACCATACTCAAAGTTAGCCCGGTCATAGCGTAGTATGGTTGGCTCGGTCAGAACCTTGCTTTTTGCTAGCTCAGTCTAAGCATACCACGGTTTGTACAAGAGGAACTGAGGTAAGGGCAGTGAAAGGAAGAACCAAACTAGGTATAGTTTGGTCTACTCTGCTGCTCAGCATAGCCAGGCTTACCTCAGTCATATTGACATCCAACCATGGTAAAACCATCTCACTTGGCTTAAGCAGTGAGGGGGGTGTTGAAGGATAAGCATTATCTTTCAGGAATTTGATTCCTAGGAGAACTATACCTGGAGGAGTAAGAGTCCTACTAGGATTGTGCCACACGGAACCTATAAAAGCTCACAACATCACCTATGGAGAGGTAACACAACCTTGATTCCTGAATACACAGAGCTTTTGTCTATTTGTCTATTTAGTTGACTCAAGCATCGGAGGGGTATCCGGCACACACCCGCCGGCTAGCTCACATTTGTGTTTTCAAGGAGTAAAGCGACGTCGTACTGAGGAGCGCAATCTTGATCAATAGGATTATATGAGGACAATATTTCGTGCTCGTACAATTGGCGCCGTCTGTGGAAAAATCAGACAAAGAACAAAACCTCTTGATCAAGTTATCCTCACTAATCGGAAGTAATGGCGCACAACGAAGAACTGCCACAGTCCGCCATTGACGGACAAACCCCAGAAGGAGGCGGGAGGCACGAAGGTTTACCTTCTGTCCCTCCCATGGCAGACTTGGAGCCCTAGCGACAGAACCCCCAGAGGGATGCAAGGGGGAGACGGAACAACAGCCCCCGTCGATCTCAAAGTTCGGAAAGGCAGAGGCGAAGAATCGACCCTCAAGCTCTTGAGGATCGCGTGAAAGAGCAGGATGAACTAATAAGGAAGATGGCGGCGGATATGGAGGCCATGAAGCGCCAGATCAAAGGAAAAGGGGTGGCGACAGGAGAGGGGCGTAAAGGCAACACGCCCCCTCGCCACTCAGAAGATCGTAGTAAGCATACCACGCCATCATAAGCAGAGAGTAGGAGCCTCAGAACAGGCGACACTCAATCCAGGACTTCCAGAACTCGTCACTCCAGGTCTGAGAGGACGAGATCTGAGAGGTCATACACAGAGGGAAGCACCTATCGGCCCTCGCACACGCACCAGACGTCATCTAGACAGATGGAGTTACCTAGATCGTCTGACTTACGAACTGTGCTAGAAGAAAGGGCACAATGGAAGGAGGATGCCAGGGCGCGCGACCCGCATATAGTTTCTGCCCTTCAGCGGTTGGCTCTTTGGACACATGGAAGCGTCGAGGTAGGAATGCCAATATCGCGCCCTGCTTACGAACCTACGGACAAAGCATTAGCGAGACTGCAGACCTCGTCGTTCGTTCCGGCAATTGAGAACGCATCCTTATCTTCCGGCTTTCTGCAACCCAAATTCACCACGTATGAGGGGAATACGGACCCTTACTCGCACTTGAGCCACTTTCGCCAGTTTATGGCTGTATACCGACGAAACGAGGCTTTGATGTGCATCCTATTCCCATCCAGCTTTGGCGACCTAGGATTAACCTGGTTCGAAAGGCTACTAAAAGGCAGCATCGCCTCCTGGGCACAATTAGCAGAGGCGTTCGTGACAAGGTTCAGGACGAACACCAAAACGCCAGTAGAGATCGACCAGTTTCTCTCCATTGACATGGACGACAAGGAGACATTAAGATCCTACAATAGTCGCTACTGGGAGACCTTCAACCAGATTGGGGATTGCCCTACCAATCTCGCCATCGCACAGTACAAAAGAGGTCTTCCAGTCGGGAACAGGCTGAGGGACTCAATCACCATGACGCCACCCCTTACAATGGAGGCCTTAATGGAGAGGGTAGACCAGCACATTCGGGTGGAGGAGGATGGCGCCCGTGCTAAAACAAAGTCAGGTACAACCGCAATACCAGATAAAAAGACTTCGACAAAAGTCAATACGGTAGAACGTCCAAGCAGAAACGGACGAGACAGGTGGGACAACGAAGAGGACCGAGATAAAAGATGGCTGAGAGTCCGCATTGCCATTACCACGGTATTCAAAAAACCGATCTATCAGATTCTAAGCGAGATACACAATGAACCTTTTGTAAGATGGCCAGCTAAGCTGGGAGAAGCGCAAAAGGACTACGATGAGAGATCCCGGTGCACCTTCCATAAGGAAAAGGGGCACCGCACTGAAAATTGCACACCATTGAGGCAGCATCAGAAGGAGTTGGTGGCAGCCGGTCATCTAGACAAGTACATAGAAGGAGGGACGCAGCCAGCCCCCCAAGACCACAACAACCCAAACGGAATGCCAATCGACGCCCCACCTCAAGGCGTGATCAACGTAATCCATGGGGTATTTGAACCTGAGTGCGTATGCGAGCTCAGGGGCATGATCAAGAAGGCTGAGCACTTAAGTGAGGTACTAAGTGCCCAACCTACCATCAAAAAGGGGAGAACAGAAGCCACGAACGTCATATCTTTTTCAGATAGAGACTTGGCATGGATATACTGCCCTCACAATGATGTACTGGTCGTCACTCTCCAAGTCAAGGATTTTGACGTCAAGCGGATTTTGATTGACCAAGGGAGCTCATATGAGATAATGTACTACGAAACATTCAAACAATTGAAACTAGAAGACAAAGACTTGGCACCTGCGGTATCTCCCCTGATCGGATTCAACTCAATGCCAGAATGGCCAGTTGGCAAGATAATCCTCCCAGTCAAAGCAGGAAGCGTGACAAAACAAGTGGAATTCTGGGTATTGAAAGTCCCGTCCACTTACAACATAATCTTGGGAAGAACATGGCTGCATGCCATGAGATCAGTAGCATCATCCTACCATCAAGTAATGCGGTTCCCCAACAAAGCCGGAGAAATTGAAGAAGTCTTTGGAGACCAAATTATGTCCAAGCAATGCTTCGTCACAGTAAATGGCAGCCGAGTTGCCAAGGGGTTTGTTCAGATGGTGGAAGAACCAGAGAGCAATGAATTATTCGCAGATGTTGGCAAAGCCGCTGAACAAAAGGCAATGAAAGACTTGGTACAGGTAAGAATAGATGAAAAGAACCCGGATAAGTTCTTTTTGCTTGGCTCATCTATGTTTAGCACTGAGAGAATAGAGGTCATGGAATTCTTGACCTCTAACATCGAAGTGTTTGCCTGGACACCGTATGATATGCCTGGCATTGACCCAAGCTTCATCTGTCACCAATTGAACGTCTACCCCACCGCTAGACCAATCATTCAGCGCACTCGCAGATCGGCACTCCACCACGCCGAGATAGTGGCAGAAGAAGTAGAAAACCTGCTAGAAGCAGGAGCTATCAGAGAGGTGCACTACCCCAGATGGATCTCAAATACAGTAGTGGTGCCAAAAAAGAATGGAAAATGGTGTGTCTGTGTAGACTATAAAACAGTCAACAAGGCATGTCGAAAGGACAGCTTTCCTCTACCCCGGATAAACCAACTGGTAGACCTAACGGCGGGACACAACCGACTTAGCTTTCTTGATGCGTACAGAGGCTACCATCAAATCGCTATGTATGAACCAGACCAGGAGGTCACATCTTTTACAACGCCAAGAGGACTGTACTGCTACAAGGTCATGCCCTTTGGCCTAAAGAACGCAGGGGCAACATTCCAACGGATGGTCACCAAGATGTTTGAACCATTGTTAGGCAGAACAATGGAGGCTTACATCGATGACATGGTGGTCAAGAGCAAGGATAAGAATGACCATCTCAAGGACCTAGGTGAGATGTTTCAGATCCTTAAGAAGCACAAGTTACGCCTCAATGCGTCTAAGTGTGCATTCGGAGTAGGATCTGGCAAATTCCTAGGCTTTTTGGTGACCAACCGGGGTATAGAAGCAGACCCCTCTCAGATCAAAGCAATTCAAGATCTAGAGAGGCCAAACACAGTAAAAGAAGTGCAGCATCTCACCAGCATGGCAGCTACACTCAACCGATTCATAAGCCGGTCGTCAGACAGACTACGACCATTTTTTCAAGCATTGAAAGCCAAGTTCGAGTAGGACGAAGAATGCGACCGCGCTCTGGAAAGCTTGAAAGAATACATGTCTTCTCCACCATTGCTTGTGACCCTAATACCTAGAGAAGAACTCTTTCTATACCTGGCAGTTTCACAGCACGCAATTAGCGCAGTGTTGGTCCGAGCGGAAGGAATCCAACATCTGCCCATCTTTTATGTCAACAAGACATTGCTGGGCGCCGAAACAAGGTACTTGCCACTGGAAAAACTGGCTTTGGCCTTGATGATGGCCTCAAGGAAGTTGTCTCACTACTTTCACGCCCACACCATAGTCGTCCTCACAGCTTTTCCATTAAAAGCTTTGTTTGAGAGGGCGAACTTTTCTGGGTGAATCTTAAAGTGGGTAGTAGAATTGGGACAATTCGACATCAAGTTTCAACCCAGAACCGCGATAAAGGCTCAAGCTTTGGCAGACTTTGTCACAGAATTCACCCCAGGAAGTCATCATATCTGCCCAGTCGACCTGACTGAAACAACCGAATTAGGGATGGAAGTTGACGCCGGAATAACGCAACCCCTGGTACAGGTTACCCAGACAGGTTGCAAGACAGACCAGAGTAAAGTGGGGGAGGAAGAAGCAAATCATGCTACACCAAGCCAAGACTCACCAACAAAAAAAGACTTGGTACAATCAGACAGCCAGGGGCAAACAACAAGCATGAACCAAGAAGAAAACACCAGCAACACTCATGACCCCAAGGCATCATCTGATCCCTCCACTTGCTGGAAGCTATTCGTCTGAGAGATGTGGAAGCTCTTTGTGGATGGAGCATCCAACAGGCATGGAGCAGGACTTGGCATAGTCCTCATCTCGCCAGACGGCCTAGTAGTGGAGCAAGTAGTCCACCTTGGCTTCCCCGCATCAAACAACAAAGCAGAGTACGAAGCGCTTCTGGCAGGCTTAAAATCAACATCCTACATGATGGCCACCGAGCTAATGGTTTACAGCGACTCACAGCTGGTGGTAAACCAAATTTCAAGCGACTACGAGGCAAAGGATGACAGGATGGCCAAGTACCAAGACTTAGTCAGAAAAGAGATCAAGAAATTTGAAGTAGTGCGGATAGAACAGATTGGCAGGGAGGAAAACAGCAGAGCAGACAAACTAGCAGGCTTTGCTTCAATGGCAGATACATCCATCCCTCATCCGTTGCTTATTGACTACTTACCAAGACCAAGCATTGAAGACCCCAAAGCAGAAGAGGTATGTTGCGCCGAGTTAGGCCCTTCATGGATGGATCCCATCATAATGTTCTTAAAAGACGGCGTCCTACCGGAAGAAAAGAAAGAAGCCAACAAAATTAGAGCAAAGTCGCAGCGATTTTGGCTCTCTCCATCTATGGCATTGTACAAGAAGTCATTCACAGGACCTTATCTAAAATGTGTCCACCCCAGCAAAGTGGAAGCAGTCTTGTTCGAGATACACGAAGGCGTATGCGAAAGCCACCAAGGAGGAAGAACGTTAGCTTACAGAGCCATTTCGCAAGGATACTGGTGGCCATACATGCAAGCAGATTCGGAGAAGTATGTGAAGAAGTGCGAGAAATGTCAGAAGTTCGCACACCAAATACATCAGTCAACTAGAGAACTTCTACCATTAACAAGCCCATGCCCTTTGCAATGTGGGGCTTGGACATAGTAGGACCACTTCCAACGGCACCCGGCAACAGAAAGTTCTTCCTTGCAGTAACAGACTACTTCACAAAGTGGGTGGAGGTAGAAGCATTGGCATCAATCAAAGAAAAGGATGTGAAAAAGTTCACCTGGCAGAATATCATCACTCGGTTCAGCATACCAAAAGCTCTAATATCGGACAACGGCACTCAGTTCGATGGCAGAATCTTTAGAGGTTTTTGTGAAGAGTACAAGATAGAATTTTACAATTGTACACCGGCATACCCCCAAGCAAACGGCCAAGCAGAAGCATCAAACAAAGTGGTCTTGGATGGATTGAAGAAAAGATTAGAGAAAGCAAAGGGCAAGTGGGCCGAGGAGCTTCCCCACGTTTTATGGGCTTACCGTACCACACCTTGGCGGTCTACTGGCGAAACACCCTTTTCCTTGGCCTATGGCATGGAAGCCGTAATCCCACTGGAAGTTGGCCTCCCTACAATTAGAAGTGAAAATTTTGACCCAGACTTAAATGGAGAAGCCATAGCATTGGAGCTCGATCTTGCGGAAGAACGAAGAAAAAGAGCACTGGTTCACATTGCCTCGTACTAGCAAGCGTTGTCTAGAAAGTATAACAAAACAGTACATCCAAGACAATTCAAAATCGGAGATTGGATACTGCACAAAGTGATGGGAAACACCTTGGTACCCGGAGATGGGAAGTTAGGGCCTAATTGGGAAGGACCTTACAAGGTGGTTGGATTAGCAGGAAAAAAGACATACAACTTGGAAGATAAAGACAGCAAAGCCATTCCCAGACCATAGAACACTGCCAATCTCAAACTATTTTATTTTTAGCCTTTCAAATACTTGTAATTTTTTCTTTTTCTCAATAAAACAAGTAGTCTTCTGTTCAGCATAATTGTTTTATTCTGTAAAAGTTGTCTTAGTGAGCTGGGGGCAACAAAAACAGAGTTGGCCGGAATAACCAACTTTGTCCTCTCCTAAGTCCAGGATAAAGATCCAGACTGTAGGACGTTTGGTCGAAATAACCAAACACTTTACTCTAGGTTGGCAGGAGAGACCAACATAGAGGTTGGCTGGAATAATCAACACCCCTCCTGAGTCTAGGATAAGGATCCAGGCTGCAGGACGTTTGGTCGAAATAACCAAACACTTTACTCTAGGTTGGCAGGAATAACCAACATAGAGGTTGGCTGGAATAACCAACACCCCTCCTAAGCCCAAGATAAGAATCCAGGCTGCAGGACGTTTGGTCGGAATAACCAAACACTTCACCCTGGGTTGGCTGGAAAAACCAACACTTGGTAATACTCTTCAACCGAGATAAAAATCAAGGCTGAAGAGTGGTTGGCTGGAAAAACCAATATCTATTGTTCTTCAGCCGAGATAAGGATCTAGGCTGAAGAAGTTGGTTGGAAAAACCAAACACTTAGTGCTCCTCAGCCGAGATAAGGATCAAGGCTGAAGAGTGGTTGGCTGGAAAAACCAACACTTGGTAATACTCTTCAACCAAGATAAGGATCAAGGCTGAAGAGTGGTTGGCTAGAAAAACCAACACTTGGTAATACTCTTCAACCGAGATAAAAATCAAGGCTGAAGAGTGGTTGGCTGGAAAAACCAACACTTGGTAATACTCTTCAACCGAGATAAAAATCAAGGCTGAAGAGTGGTTGGCTGGAATACAACTTATTGCGATCTTCAGCCGAGGTAAAGACCTAGACTGAAGAGGTTGGCAGGTATGGCCAGAGATTTCGAGGTTAAAACCGAGACAGTTATCTCGGTCAGAAAGTGTTACACTTCATTCAGATTACAATTGGAAAGGCAAGGCAAGCATAGATTAAACCGAAACAAAAGATTGGAACAAAAAAAGATTTCATTGGCAACTCAAATCAAGTACAAAATGTGGGGCCTCAGCCCGGTTACAATTTCTTTCCAAAAGTAAAGAGCAAAAAAATACAAAGTCAAGCAAACAAGTCGTCAAGATCAGCATCCAGTTCAGCCCGGAGACCGGTTTCAGTTGGTAGCTTGGTTGTCAGGTCTTCCATCGGCAGCTCCACCCGAACTGACTGGATGGCAGGATCAACAACAACCGAGGCATTATTAGGCATGGTTTCTTCTTCATCATCGTCAGCCTCAAGGAATTTTTGTTGAATGGCGGCTGCGTACTCCGCCATACAGTCCGGTATAAAGTACGGTGGAGGGTTCAGGAAAACCTCAGTCTCTGGTCCGTGACCGAGCTGTTCCACTGTCGCTTTCCACCCGCACTTGAAAAATAGATCCTTAGCAGCTTCACACTGCAAGATGTACGTGGCTTCGCCTTCTTTATAACCGCGGTCTTCCGCGTCCTCCAACTTCTTCTCCAACTCTTTTATCTCGGCGTCCTTTTTTCCCTCGAGCTTGGCCATCTCGCGCAAGTATTTGTCTTTCACCACGGCCGCAGCCTTCTTCTTATCGACTTCGGCTGAATTGACTAAGCCAGTGAGCCGGGCTACTTCAGCCTGTAGCTCGGCCATTTTTTGCTAAGATTCTTTTAGTTCGGCCGTTTTTTCATTCACCTTTGTCATGGCCTGCCTTGTAGTTTTTCGAAGTTCCAGCACGCGTTTGTGGGCAATATGGTTCTTCTGTAAGGCCTGCGAGGGGAAGGAGGTAGTAATAAGTAGGAACCGAGCTAAAAGATGTTGAAATTTGGAGAAAGACAAAGAGAACTTACCAGCACTATTGACTTGAAGCCGAGCGTATGGCCTTTAGCTCGGTAAGGTGATCATGATGATTCATGTCGGCCGGAAGGCAGACGCTCTTGGCCAGATTGAAGGCCAGCAAATGATCCTCTTCCGCGACTACTGAATCAGAGTCAGTAATAGCGCGGTTCTTGAAGGTGATCTTTGGCACCCACTTGGAGGAGCTAGCTCGGTCAGAGCGCTCCGGTTGTGGGCTTGGTGGAGGGCTTGGCGGAGGGATGGTATCTTCTTCATCAACAAGGCATGGCTCGGTTGAGGAAGTCCGAGCACGCTTGTTTGGACGAGATGATGAGGGTTGATAGGATGGAAGAGCCACCACGGTCTCTTGAGTTTGACCGGCTAGTGCTACCTCGGGCTGGTTTGTTTCGGTTATGAGGGCCCTTATAGCTCGTTTCTTAGCCATCTCTTGCTCAGCGGTTAGAGGGATCAAATTGATTTGGGGCAAGGTTGGGTCCGGTTCTAGAGAGGCTTCCAACAAGAAGTCAGTTACCTTGGACTTTCGCCTACCGCTGTATCTATATGTCGGTTCAAAATTCAATAGCTCGGCCCAGCCTCTGGTAGGATATCGTAGCGCGGCGCGAAAAATGGCTAAGTTAGGATAGCTATACTGTGACTTGAGAAAGTTCAAATCTGCATAAAAGAAGAAAGACAAGGGTTAGTCCAGTTTAGAATGTTAAGACCGAGGTAAAAGAAAAGCGTGGAATTCAGCCGAGGTAACCCTACCGGCTACACCCTTGTTCCAATTTATTCTATGGCTTGGGATCTGGGCTTGGTGGCCCTCAAAATTCCCAGAAACCCAGAAGAAATCATCATCATTGACGTCTTTATCCGGAGTATTTTTTATTATCTTTTCACGCCGGCGTCTTATTCTTAAGTAATAGACCCAGCCATCTTCGGCCGATCCTATAGAGTATTGGTGGAAGAGCTCGGCTAGACCGAGATTAAGGCCAGCCCGACGGTTTAGCTCGGCTATGCCGTTTATTATACGGTAAGGATTGGTGGAAAGTTGGGTAGGGCAGAGCTTGGTTTGCCTAAGGAATTCACAAAGGAGGGGCTATACAGGGAATCGTAGAGCGCACTCTACGATGGAAATAACATTAAAAGGGACAAAGCCTTGTTTTCCCCAAGGAACAGTTTCTGGTTCGGCCAGTGAGAAGTGGACATCATCTGGAATTTGGTAGTCCTTAAGAAATTCAGCTATGGCCCTTGGTGAGTTTACTAAAAATCTATACTTCCCCATTTGTGGTTTAAGTTATGTACAAATTAAACTTGAGTGTCAGCTTGGTCGAAGAATGGTGCTGAGTAGCTCGGTTGAGTGCTCAAAAGGAGTGCCTGGGCAACCTAAGTCTGCAAGGTGAAAAACAAAGTTGTGTTAAGCACAGATCGTTGGACCGTGCTAAAAGAAACAAAGGCAAGATGAATGAAGTCCTAGCTCGGCTATGTGAGATGCTACGGATCTTAGCCCGGTTTGATCAAGGGGATTTTTTTAGCCCGGTTGAGCCTCTAGGGACAACATTCTTAGTTCAGTCTGAACTAAGAGGGCTGGCTTAGCCCCTGGTTGTAGCTCGGCTGTGGTTGAGGCTTTCAAGCGTGCTATTGCGCGGATTTAGTAAGGTTCGATAGCTCGACTAATTAAAACAAAAGATGGTTTGACCTGATGAAACTACTAGTTTAGCGTGAAGTGCTAGTCCGGTTGGTAGTCTGGCTAGACTGACATCAACTACAAACAACTTCCTAGTTCGGTTACATGGTGATTTTGGATCAAATGCAGTATTTTACAGATTATTTCGTGAATACAAATGATTCTTACAAGGTTTCTTCCAACAAACACAAGGCAGAGCAAAAAATGGGAAACATGTGTTTTGTAAAAACGCCAACAATATGCTGTGGATTAAACAAATACGAAAACAAGGAAAATAACCAAAGGAGAACAGATCTGTGTAGCTTACCAGGTCGTGAGGAAGGAGCTGGAAGAAGGAAATGGCACTAGGAGACGCGCTTTGCAGTTGCAAGGTTCAGAAACAATGGAAGCTCAGAAACAACAGAGAGAGAAGGAGATGAATAGTAATGAGGATGATTAAAAAATGCTAGGGTTTGTTTTGTAAAAGGAAGGACAAAAGAGCGGGACTGTTCAAATTTTGGGAGATACGAAGACGGCGTGACAGCTGCCTTGGGCCAATCGGAGCATGCCACGTGTCATTGGAATGAGAAGCGATTCAGTTGCTATGATTGAAGAGACGTTTTGACCAGACAGGTAGAGCCCGGTGTGAATTTAGCTCGGCTGGAAAGGCTAAAGAATTTTAGCTCGGCTGGAGAGGCTAAAGTTTTTAGCTCGGCTGATAAAACAGGTAAATCCCTATCATGCTGCGCAGATGGAATTAAGGGGCAATTGATAGGGTAATTTATACCTAAATTGGACCGAGTTGGGTAAATGGGCCGTTCTTTGGGCCACGGTAAGAAGGGCTAGATGAAAGGGGCTTGTAGTTAGCCCGGTCCCAGTAAGCCCTATTGTTATCCCGGTTCCAGAGAGCCCTCTTGTTATCCCGGTCCGAAAGAGCCTTGAAGTTAGTCCGGTCTAAGGAAGCTTTGCAGTCAGCACCGGTCACCATACTCAAAGTTAGCCTGGTCATAGCGTAGTATGGTTAGCTCGGTCAGAACCTTGCTCTTTGCTAGCTCGGTCTAAGCATACCACGGTTTGTACAAGAGGAACTGAGGTAAGAGCAGTGAAAGGAAGAACCAAACTAGGTATAGTTCGGTCTACTCTGCTGCTCAGCATAGCCAGGCTTACCTCAGTCATATTGACATCCAACCATGATAAAACCATCTCACTTGGCTTAAGCAATGAGGGGGGTATTGAAGGATAAGCATTATCTTTCAGGAATTTGATTCCTAGGAGAACTCTACCTGGAGGAGTAAGAGTCCTACTAGGATTATGCCACACGGAACCTATAAAAGCTCACAACATCACCTATGGAGAGGTAACACAACCTTGATTCCCAAATACACAGAGCTTTTGTCTATTTGTCTATTTAGCTGACTTAGGCGTCGGAGGGGTATTCGGCACACACCCGCTGGCTAGTTCACGTTTATATTTTTAGGGAGTAAAGCGACGTCGTACTAAGGAGCGCAATCTTGATCAACAGGATTATACGAGGACAATATTTCGTGCTCGTACAATAAGTGTATTGACAAAAATACCCTTTCCCCGTTAATTGTATTTAACAGAATTGGATAGAGGATTGGAATTGAAATCTTATTGAAAATTTAGGGTTTAAATTGATAAAATAAAAAATGTAGGGTTTGATTTGTTAATCGGGTTAAAACTTAGGATTTTTTTTTTTTTAATTTGCCCATTTTTTTATAAATATATATTTTTTAAAGATGCCACTAGAATGTAATTTTCCCTTAAAAAAATGGTTGAAATAATTATTGGCTAAATTTGGTTTAAATTTATGATATATTTTTATATAAAAATCAAATATAAAAATTACTAGCAATATAATTTGAATGTTAGTTTTAAGGGGTTTTTTTTTTTTAAGGTCCCTGATGTTATGATTTTATAGCATAAAGAACATTCAATATTTTCATAATGTTTAAGGTCCCTCAACATTGATCCAGAGAAATTCGCTCCAAAGAAATTCTGGACTTCCCAGAGAATTTCTTTAGGTTCAACCTAGAGAAAATTCAAATTTCTCTGGGTTCATTTTGACCAATTTTCTCTGGTTTCAAATTCAAATTCAAATTTCTCTGAATTCATTTATAAACCAGAGAAAATTCAAATTTCTCTGGATTCATTTAAACCAATTTTCTCTGGATCACAATATCATTTTATGAAATCATTTTGACAGACCTTAGACCAATTTCTCTGAGTTCAAATTCAAATTCTTCCTCCAGAGAAATTCTTTGATAGCCTTCATCATCATCATCTTCTTTCTACATCAAATAAGTAGCTGTAGCAGCACCATGAAAGCCATATAAGCAAGAGCACTTTGACAGCATCAACAAAAATACACAACATGACAAATGATTAACTGGAGGTAGCATGAGGCAATAACAAAGCTTCCAGAGAAATTTGAACAACCCAAAGACCTACCAGAGAAATTTGAACAACTAGAGAAATTTAAACAAACCAAAGACCTACCAGATAAATTTGAACAACCCAGAGAAATTTGAACAATCCAGAGAAATTCTCTGGTCCAAACGATTGCAAGGTTTATGTTCTTAAATCTGTTGTTTAATTAATAGTTGGGTTTGATTTATTCAAATGGTTGTTGTTGTTGAAGGCAGAGAAAATGGTAAACAAATCAAAGAAAATTTTAAATAAACTAGAGAGAATTTTTTTTGTTTGGAGAGAATTTCTCTGGTTTGGACCAGAGAAATTCAAAACTAGATGGTTGTTGTTGTTGTTGAAGGCAGAGAAAATGATAAGGAATTTCTCTGGATATCTACAAAGCTGTGTCCTCATGGGAATTGAGGTCTGAGCAACCATGGATATGTCCCGGCAACACGTCTTCGCAAGGGGTGGTTTTGCCATCCCCATAGTGCATATCCGCAACCTGCAATATTCTGAACTCCCCATTTCTATCGAATCTCAGCGCCGATTGCGATTGTTTTCCAAATATGCAGATCGGACCAGATAAGAGAGTAACAACCAGTAGCGCAACAACTAGTCTCACGACTACTTCATGTACATTCGCCATTCAAACAAGAAGAAGAAGAGATTACAAATAGAATAATATGAGTGAATCAGTGGTGATATTGTAACAGACAATTCCTTCTTCTTCTTCTTCAATTTCTAATTTCAGGAATAACCTCCTGCCACTTAGATCAAATCAGAATCAAACATATACGAAATTATCCTTAAATGTTTCGCACCAAAAAGTAGAATATGAGAACTCAACCTCATCTGCAACTCGTGGCACACACACACACTCTCTCTCTGCCTGATAACCATTCCATTTCAGATTTGAGGAAGAAACCCCTTGGGTTGGTGAAAACATCACCGGAACAAAAAGAACAGTAGTCTCATTCAACACTCTTGGCGTCGACCAAGATGAAATAGTTGGTTGACTTTGTCCATCTCTTCTCTCTAGGGTTTCAGAGAGAGGGAGAGAGAGAGATTGGAAGTGCTGCTTTACAGTAGAGGAGGAGAGACAACTAGTCAAATTTCTCTGATATATGTTTAGGGACCTTGGACATCAAAAAATAATATTGTGAATCTCTTCCATTACTAAAAATGAGAGAGGGACCTTAGACTAATTTTCCCTAGTTTTAATTGTAAGATTGACAAACTCAAATAAATTTAACTAAATTAATTACCATTGACTTAATTTAGTATTATAAAATATATATTATATTTCTTATTATATAAAATTCCTATGGCTATATCCAAACTATACAACTGAAAAAATAATATTATTTTTTTAAATTAAAATATATATTTTTTATTTTTTATCAATATACATCCACAATTTTTATATTAAATTTATTCTATTTAATAGCATTGATTAAAATTATAAAATTACTTATATATATTTATTAAATTCAAAAACTCTTTTTTTTCCATACCATATTATAAAAAGTTAATAAATTAAATTGCAACGAAAGTGTCCAAATCACCCCAAAATACATTCGAACAGAATAGGTAATTTCGGTATTTTTTTCGTTTTAAGGAAAGAGTTACCTGCAGTGGAGAGGATGCAGTGGCGCGTGGGAGTAGGTGGGTGCATATATATAGCCCGGTTTGGTAGAGTTGTGGAAAAGTGATTATAGATTATAGTTTAACAGATTATGACTTATAGCTGTGAGTATTAGCTGTTAACCTGTTTGATGCAGCTGTGGGATTATGGATTTAAGCAGCAGAATAGTGTTTGGTTAGTAAGCTGTAAAATAACTTTTTATTGTATAATATAAAAATAATTATTTTGTCATTTTTTTCGATTTTAATTTTAAAAAAAAATTCATTAATAAAAGTTAATATAATTAGTATTAATTAGTATCAATTAATATAAAAATTGATACATTTGCTAAAAATATAATGGAAGTATTATTGTCACAATTATTTTTCATTATAAATTAATTAGTATCAATTAATTGCTTAATTAATATAAATTAATACTAAAATTATTAATTAGTATCAATTAATGACTTAATTAGTCTCAATTAATATTAAAATTATTAATTAGTATAAATTAATATTAATATTTAATTTTTATTAGTATCAATTAATATTAATAATCAACAATTGTTATTAATTAGTATCAATTAATAATTAATTCATTACAAAAGTATGCAATATTAATTTATTAATAATTAATACCAATTAATATTGATTTTTTAATTAATATTGATTTTTTTCTTTTTCTTCAAAAATATACAATTTTTTATTTTTTAATTAATATAAAAATATACAATATGAATTTATTAATAATTAATACCAATTAATATTTATTTTTCAATTAATATTGATTTTTTTCTTTTTCTTTAGAAATATATAATTTTTTATTTTTTAAATATTATTAATATTAATTAATATTAATATTTGGGTATTGACGAGGACATTTAAGTAATTTTAACTCCCTCACACAAGCAACGCGCTTAAGTCAAAAATTTAAGCACTCTCTGACCAGTTTTTGAGATAAGTTAAGAAATAATTTGATTTAAATTATAAGCTAATTAACTTAAATGGCACCAAATATAATATTTTAATTTAAATTAAATTAAAAGTCAGAACAAACAGCTTATAAGTTCTAGCAAAGATGCCTATTGAAAGATACATGGTGAGGTGATGATGAGCAATGGGGAACAGCTATTAAATGCTTGAATTGGAATGGGTGCAGTGCAGCAATCCCATGTTCTATTTTGCATTGTGACGGCCCAATGTTCTCCCATGTGTATGCCATGATGAGGAAAAAATAAGTAACGTTTAAGAGAGTTTTAAAATTATAATTTGAGAATAAAATTATATTTTGAGTTTGTAAATTTTATAATTATGATTTAAAAAGAAAAAATTTATTTGATTATGAGTTTTAAAAATAATTTTACATTGGATTTTGAATTTTTGATATGATATAAAATTAGAAAAATTATTTGATTAAAAAACTTACAACTCATAACTAAATACACATCTCAAAATTATATTCAAAACTCATAATTTTTTTATAAAAATTCTAAAAATATTTTTTATTTAAAATATAAAAATAATAAATGCCAATTGCTCAAAAACAAAAAAAAAAACATTGTTCAGGTCAACCGGCCAGACGTCCAGGTAGACGTGCTTTCAAAAGTGAGTGTGGAATCAATTTTTGAAAATTATAACTAAACACAGCACTCAAATCAAAGTGTGGAATCATATTTCCAAAACTCCACCAAATATAGCTGTTCATTATATCAAGCTCTTTAAAAATTGAACTCAAACACAATAAAGGGTTCGTTTTGCAAAGGTTTGGGTTGAGTTGGGACTATTTTAGTCATAAAAGACAATATATTTTTTAGCCCAATAAGTTAAAATATCATATTCAAATCATAATCATTTTATTTTTTCTCTCAAAAAAGTCAAAAAATTCATCCAAAACGAGACTTTTTAATCCCAGACTAAAAAAACTAAAAAACCAAAAAATCAATTTCCATCTCAAACTAAGGCAAAAAGTATTACACAACTATTAAACTATCTAATTAAATGTGTATTTTAGATGGGCATTATTTTTATTTTCTTGATAGATAGACTTTTATCTAAAATAAGCTTATGCCCTTTTTTTTTTCATTTTTTCATTTTTGAGATAAGAGTAAGACTAATTTCATACGTGCTTTAACTTTTCTAATCTAAACATATATTTCTCAACTACATCATACATGTAATTTACTCAGTTTTTTTAATATTTCAATTAAGTGCAGTACTACCTACCATCCAGACAACTAGTGCACAAATCCCTTTCTACAATTCTTAACTTCCTTGAACCAAATAATTCATCAATTAAGCTCTCATATGTTATAACAACACATATATGATATATCAGATCAACAGAGAGTTCTATTGAAAAAAAATGATATATATATATATGCACAAAAGAACTTAGCTCTTTGATCTTCTCATATGTTTCTATTGTGCACCCTTCAATGCCAACAAAGCAGCCCATATGCAGCCTCTGTCTGAAGAGCCCGACTCACCGGTAAACCAAGAACCCTCTGTCGAATCATTGTCCATTTTTCATTTTTTGCACCACCACCGGCTGTGAACACTTCTTCAACCTCGGTTGCTCCTAGATCTTTCAGTAAGGTATAACCCTTGGCCTAACAGACAAGTGAATATTGTCACAAGGTTACATAGTAAAGGACTACATGCCTTTTTTCACAATGTAAAATAACAGAAAGAGACTAATGTACACCTCTATGCGGGCAATGGACTCAAGAATACCATGCAAGTACTCAACATCACTTTCCGGCGTGGATGTAACCTACACAAGAATGGTTACTCTATTGATTTCATGTAAATGTCCAAAACTTAAAGATAGTAGCCCTCAAATTATGAGGTTATGGTTACTCTATTGATTTCTCAAATTATGCAAAGAGAATTAATACCTGGGCTCCATCTCCAGATCTGCCACTGGAAATCTCTCACCAACCGCTTGCAGAGGATAGTAGTCCAGAGGGGAGGCTACCATGGGATTAATTTGCTTGCTCAATTTATCCAGTTGCACATCGGTAAAAAATTGTCTAAGGACAGCTCCACCTGTATTTGAAGCTCCTCCAACAAGCCAATTTATCATCAAGACGATGACTATACACCCAAACCTTGAATCCTCAATTCTCTTGGTGCTTAAAAGTTTTATGGCAAGAGTTGAGCCCAGAGATGTTACCTAATTAAAACACGATTCATCAAAACTCTAAATACCATTATATCAAAATCTGCAACTGTGAGACGGAGCTTATCAAAGATAAAAATAAGAGGCTAAAAGGCCACTAGATGATGCGAGCCTCCACCTAAACCAGTCCAAATACATACTAATGCATGTGCTACAACTTTTCCAATGAGAGAGAGAGAGAGAGAGAGAGAGAGATGTCTCACAGCTTTCCAGGCTGTGTAGCACGTGCAGCAAGAAAGGCAGCTATACTATCAGTGGTTCCCGTGCAGACAATACAATCTTTTGGAAACCCTGCAAGAATGTTTATTTTGAAGAACATCAGGTGCAAGTCAAACTAGAGGAAATTGTCTGCAACTGTGGAACAGGTTCAAGGTGCAACAGTTAAAAGGATTCATAATAGTCACTCACTGTTTTAGGAGCACCACACCAATTTGTTCACAAGAGATAAACTAGTTACATTGCACATACCACAGCAAAAATACAATCCTTGAGCACACAACAATCTCATACCTGATGGGTTCAATGTCTTGTGGAAGTACCAATTTCCATAAATAGCAGCATTTCTGAAACACAATACAGCCTTCACTTGTTGTCCTTTTATGTGCTACTTACTCAATATACTGCTTCTATAAACAGGACTCCATAACGTCCTGTTAGTAATGAACCCTCTCTCCCTGAGTAACTAAATTGTTGGCATTCATTTTATATCTCAAATGTAGGTACATTATTACATTTCCTTATTTGCTGTTCGTTCTTATAAAAAACTTTCCTTCATATAATAGTTCAGATTATCAAATACACAGGTAATGTATGAGAAGGAAAAACGCTAAGGTGTCAATTCCTACTATAAAAGTCTAACAAGTCAACTAACATGCTCATAGATTACAGTGTAGATAAGGAATAAAAATTGAATGCTACATGGTCTTCAGTAGTGCTCTACTAAATAGAAAACCAACGTACAAATTGTGTTCTAATATCCTCCTTTATAGAACCAATTGAAGTTCCAGGAGCTTGGATGGAAGGCAAAACACGTGAATATGGCTGTGAGATCAGCCAGCTTGGATAGGAGTCAAGTTCAGGATCATAGCCAACCTGTGGCACACAAAGAATGATTCAACAGTGTTTGACACAATCATTCGACAATTGGACACAGGAAGTGAAGAAAAAAAAAACATAACAAATTCTAAATCACAATACCTTCAAAGCATTATTGTAATCTGACACTCCAAGCTTGCCATGAAGAAGCCATAACAGCCAGTCTGCTTGATGCAACAAAAGTGCAGATTCTTTGTTTGAATCATTGGAGTTCCACCATGAGACAAGCTTGCACAGTGTAGAGGAACCAGAGCAGACTGTGTGGTTTGCCGGGGCAATGGACTTAACTGCTGGTAAAGCATCAGGACAACTTTCATTGTACAGTAAAGGTCTACATAATGGATCTGCCGTTGCACTGCAGTAACATGTACAGGTGTTAATCTTGAATGAGGTGTTTGATGCCGAGAATTTATAAAAAATAAGTATTAGTATTATTGGTAATAATTCTCTGCAGTATTCACCTGTCTATAATGACAGTTGTTGCAGAAGTCCCATCTATAGAAATGGAAGCAATCAATGGGCGGAGATTAATCGGAACATCTTCAAGAAGTGAGTGAAGGGTCGCTTTCCATGAGCGCAACCAATCCACTGTGTCTTTGCTCTTTCTAGACATCAAAAAGAAGCTTTCAAGTTCATTTTGACAATGGAATATATCGAGTAACACAAATAAACATTCTTTCAACCTTATTGAACATGTAATAAAGCTTGACGGCCTTAAATTGTTTTCTTTATAATATTGTTGTATCTCTGATCCTATGCTAGCAAATTAAGACTGTTACATGATTAATATTCATTCTTAAATTACCATAATTCTCCACTCGATTAAAGAATTATAATAAAGTGGAAATAAGAAAGGTTATTAATAGAGGCATGCATTATATAAATCCAGCATTAAGCAACAATGTTTAAACTACACAGCTCTTTAAAATACCATTTATGATTGAAAAAATGTGATTAGATCCACATGGGTGGTCCCAACTTCCTAAATAGTCTGTATGCTAGCAACAGCTATGTCATCGGATAAGTGTTAAGATCATCTATGCAACCTAACCAGTGCAAAGTGCAAACGTGAACTTTGCAAATCAATTTTATGATAATGATCTTACCATATATAAAGGATACTCCCTCTTTCCTCTGCTCGTACAGTCCCTTCCATGTCAATAAGAGCATACCTAGCCCCAGATGTGCCAAAGTCCATACCAAGATAAAGCCGCTCACCAACTTCAAGATCAATGTCCCGTTTATTTTTACTACTTCTGTAAGTCATAATTCTTGCTCTTGCATTGTCTACATTAATCAAGCGCCACCCAGTTCCCGAATTAAATTCCTCGAGCTATGATATCCTAACAGGTCCAGATCAATTACATGTTAATGCAATGCACTTATATGCACCTGAATTTAAAAGGCACACGGGAAATTAACAAGAATCTGTGAATCCAAGATTATTGTTTATAGTTAAGACTACAGTTATTAAAGCAATTAAACATGGAACTGGACGGTTAATGAATTAAATAGATAAGGCCATGTTTGGTTGGGGGGACATGGCCATGAGTACTAAGGCCTTGTTTGGGTATTCCTAAATAAGTCAAAAAGTCAAAAAGTTACTCAAAAAGTTAAAAAGTTAACACTATTCACCAAAAGTCAACAATTACGACTGCACAACTCCCAATTCAAATTTTCTCCTAAAAACCAATTTTCACAATTTTTTATTACACATTTTTCCATAAAAAGTCAAAAAGTTAACCCAAACATCCATATTTTCAACCTCAATTTTTAGTCAAAAAAGACAAAAAGTGCACTTATTTAGTCTCCCCAAACAAGGCCTAAATTTGGGTCTGAACTAATAGTAAACCCGGTCATAGAATCCCAATATAGAATGGGGATTAATGAGAGAATTTAGACTAGTAGAATAAACCACAAATTTATAGAATTTTGTCAAACTCTCCTCACAATCTTGGGTCAGCCCAAGCCTGGATAGGATACACAATCCAAAATAATTGATAATCTCAATATTAACAACCATAAGAATGCTAATTTCACCAATCACTACAATAACAAGTTTATATGTATGTTAGGGAGCAAATAAACATACACCTCTACTCATAACTGTGTATATGCATATATATGTAGAGAGAGAGAGAGAGAGAGAGAGAGAGAGAGAGAGACCGTGTTTGGGGATTCTGGCCTGAGAAACAGAGACGGGAATGTAGAATGGTGAATTGAGGCTGCCATTTTTGTTTGGAGTTTTTTTTTTGTTTTTGGCTGCTTTCTCTGCGGATAAGAGAGCTGTTGAATGTGAGTTCTTGCAGATAATGCAACGCTTAAACGACGTCGTGAGAGTGATGATGATTGGCTCGCTCAGCAGCCTCATCAAAATCCCATCGGCCCAGGCCCAATAATGAGCCATCTTGTTCAGCAGTAAAAATACATGGGCTGGAACCAACGTCAGAGCCCATCTATACTGAAATAATTAACTTTTTTTTTCTTCTTCTTCTTCTTCTTTTTGTGTGTGTGTTTGTGTATGTACATATACATTTTAATAAAAAAATACAAAGATTAAAGTTTAGTAACTTCCCAAACACATTTAAAAAGTCACAAATAATAAAATAAAAAATCCACTCAAAAAATAAAAAATATTGGGCCATGTCTATCCCTGAATTTAAGAGATGGAGTCCATTAAGTTAACCCAAGAGTAAGGCTATGTAACCCTCCATCTCATCAGCTTGGTTCAATCCAATCCCTGCCAACTCCACTCTCCCTCAAATATCTAATCTTGTGTTCTTCTTCAATCAAAATTGAATAAATAAATCTGAAAAAATATATATTGGTTTTTTTAGCAAAAACTGACTTCTTTTGGGTAAAAAAGTTTACTTTTTTGGCTAAAAAAACTAACTTTTTTGACTTGTTGCCAAATTGAGCCAATAATGTCCCAATTACTACAGTTTAACAAGCTTTAAAAAAAGGGTCCATTTATGACCACTAATCTGATTATCTAAAATCATCATTAAAGAAATCGAAACAATTTATACCATGACAAAAATTAAAAAAATAAAAAATAAAAAATAAAAAAATGACGTGAAGATGTGGAGCGAGATAAGCAAGTGTTATGTATTGGTGCACCCAAGGTATCACATCACGGGCAAAAGTAAATGCTCAAAAAACAGATATGGTGGTGGTTAGTTGAGCAAATGGTATATACTTTTTAATCGCGTGTGGAGGAGGATGAAATTAGTAGTATTGCACTTATTAGTTTATAAAAATAACAAATTTAATTAAATTGTATATCCCTACGTATTCATCTCATAATTTCAAATATATATTCATTTTAATTTATATATTCTCTTTATACCTCTTGATTTTCAAATCATGTCCTCAAACCCATTTCAATTGCTACCTCCTTTATTTTTTATCGTCACTAGCTCTTTCACCTTTCTTTGTTGCTTCTACACCTACCTTATTACCCCCATGACACCCTCCAAGCCTCCATTGCCAATCCCACCATTGCTAGTCCCATTTATTTACCATGGTACAAAATATATAACGAAACGCTTTTCAAATCATGACAATGAAACTTTGTAAGAAATGAAGAGAGAGATGAAACTTTGTAAGAAATGAAGAAAGAGAATGCTAGTGTTTTGAGGGAATGGAATAAAAATTTCAAAATATAGAGTTTCAATTGATTAGGAGTGGAAGTGTATGGAGGACAATGGGAATAAGTGGTAGTTCATGGTGAGATGAGAGTTGTGGTGGCAATAAGTTAAAAGGGTCTGAGTAGTTATAGCGTATCATGTATAAGGCAACATAAAAAGTCAAAGTGGAGTTTGTTGGTGAGCGTGAGCGAAGGGAATGAGAAATACCGATGGTTCAATGTGAAGAGAGATGAGTTGTTAAAGTGGTGATTGTACGGGAAAGAGATTCACCTTCACGTATAATCCTGTTGATCAAGCCTATGTTCCTCTGTACGTCGTCGTTCTAACACCTGAAAACACAAAGTGAGCTGGCCGGCGGGTGTATGCCGGAAACCTCTCCGATGCCTAAGTCAGTAAGCAAGAAATAGGCAAAAGCTCAATGTAGTCAGGGAGCAAAAGTTGCGTTACCTCTTCTTAGGTGATATTGGTGAGCTTATATAGGTTTCGAGTGGAACGATCCTAGTAGGACTCTAATTCCTCCATGTAGAGTCCTCCTAGGATTCAAATTCATGGAAGATAATGCTTATCCTCCAACACCCCCCTCACTGCTTAAACCAAATGAGATGGTCCTTCTATGGTCGAACTCCAAATGACCAGATTAACTGTTAGTTCGGCCTTACTTCTCTCTCTTACCTCGGCTTTACCATGCTAAGGCCGAGCTAGACATAAGGGAGTTAAGCCGAACTACACTCAGCCCCATGGCTTACCTCGGTTTTCCACACGTTTCGACCGAAGTAACACTGCAACACCGAGCTAAAAGTTTAACTGACGTTGATCCCAGTTCGGCTCTTCCATACTGGCTCCTATCTCGGCTCCACATACAAAGGCCTTGCTATCCATAGAAGACAGTTGCCGAACTACCACAGAACAGTCATAAAGATGTCTCATACTTCGGTCAGAAGACTCAACCGGGCTAAACGTAACTTCCTTTGAACCGAGATAACAACATCAACCTTGGACCGGACTAACCATGGCTTCTAGGGCCGGACTACGCGCTGTGGTTCATCGAGCCGGACTAACTTCAAAGCCCATCTGCTCATCCCTTCATACTACAACCCATTTACCCAGCTCGGCCCAATTTAAGTATAAATTACCCTCTCAATTGCCCCTTAATTCCATCTGCAAAGCATGATAGGGATTACTTGTCTTCCGGTCGAGCTTCAGTTTCAATCACAGCAGCCGAGCTAAAACTTTACGCCTCTCCAGCCGAGCTAAGACCCAGTTCACTTATCCGGCCGAGCTAAAAACCATTTAGCTTATCCAGCCGAGCTAAACTTGAGCCGTACTGTGTGCGTCCGGTCAAAACGTCCCTTCAGTTTGCAGAAACTGAATCGATTGTCCTCCCAATGACACGTGGCATGCTCTGATTGGCTCTCCACAGCTGTACAGCCGCCCTCGTACTCCACACTTTTTGAATAGTTCCCGCTCTTTTCCTTTCCTCCAAAACAAAAAACCTCTTCAATCCTCAGATCATTCACAAAAATTTTTCACCCTACTGTTCATCTTCTCTCTCTGTGTTTTTGCTTTCCAAATTCCTTTCAACTTCTGAGCTCGTGTTCTCGTTGCTGTTGTTTCCATTTCCATCCTCAGTCTCTCTACTAGGTAAGCATCATAAACTTGCTTTTGTATTCCTCTGCTTCACCATGCTTTGCTTTGTGTGTTTTTACAAAACACCTTTTAGTTGCTAGTTTCATATTTTCTGGAAAAACTACGTAAGAACACTTAAACTTCATGAATCTTCAAGCAATAACCAGTAGAACACCTATTTGATCCAAAAGATATATCCAACCGAACTAGGAATTTGTTTGTGCTATACAATGATGTAGGAAAACTGGAACCGGACTGGCACTTGCTCTTACCTCTGTAACTTCAATAAATCACCACGTGATTCACAATTAGCCGAAGCAAAGGTGCGCCGAACTAGAAAATCTCGGCTTCTGACCGAGGTATGCCCAGGGGCTAAGCCAGCTTTTAGTTTCCAAACCGAACTAGAAGCTACCCCTTGACCCCAACCAGAGTAACAAACGTATAGTTAGAACCGTGATCACCAAAAAACCAGCCGAACCGAGATAACACACACGTTTTAGGAACCGAAGTAAATCCTGTAGCACCCTTTGCAGCCGCAATAAGTCTTCTTTTCTGGTTTTGCTTTTGTAGCACGGTCGATAATCTGTGCTTAATACCGTGTTTTTCACTTTGCAGACTTAGGTTGCCAGGCACTCCACTGCGCTCAACCGAGCTACTGAGCACTCTCTATCAACCGAGATAACTTATTCATAATTTATACAATAAATGGGGAAATATAGGTTTTTGGTAGAAACCCCAGGTGGTCTGGCAGAATTCCGAAAGGACCACCGTATACCAGATGACGTACACCTTTCCCTGGCAGACCGAGATGTCGCCCCATGGAATAACGAGGGCTTTGTCCCCTTTACCATTCAGTCCATAGTAGAGACCGGACTACGATTCCCAGTCCAGCCTTTAATCTGTGAATTCCTTAGGCAAACCAGACTTTGCCCAACCCAACTCTCCACCAACACATACCGAATAATAATGGGCATAGACGCCCTAAACCGTCAAACCGGACTAAACCTAGGCTTAGCCGAAATATTCCACCCGTACTCATTAGGATCAAAGAATGAAGGCTGGTGCTATTACTTGAGAATACGCCGAGGCCGAGAAAAAATAATAAAACACACACCGGACAAAGATGTAAATGACGACGACTTCTTTTGGGTCTCTGGGAACTTTGAAGACCATCAAGCCGAGATTCCCGGCTGGAGAATAAACTGGAAGATGGGAGAGCCCGGTATACATACTTCGGTTGCACTTCATATTTTTCCTCTTTTCTGTACTTCGGCTTTCTGCTCTGAACCGAACTAACACTTTTTCTATTTGCAGATAAAGCTCATATCCACTCAAACTACAGCTACCCCAACCTCGACCTTTTGCGTGCCGCACTACGAGTTCGGGAAAAAAGTTGGGCTAAACTTCTCAAATTCAAACCAACTTACCGATACTCCGGTCGCCGAAAAGCAAAGGTGACTGACTTCCTGCTCGAAGAAGCACCGGAATCGGACCCAAACTTGCCGCAAATCATCTTGGTGCCATTAACCGCCGAACAAGAAATGGCAAAGAAGAACAGGCTGAAAGCCCTTTTAACCGAGACAACACCAGCCGAGGTACCACAAACCGGTCGAACAACTGAGACCGTGGTAGCTCTTCCATCGCAACAACCATCCTCATCTCGCCAACGCAAGCGTGCCCGGACTAGCCAAACCGAGCAACAATTCGTTGATGAGGACGAGATCGTTCAACCACCAATCCAGCCTCCCAGCCCCCAGCCAAGAATCCAACCGGAGCACTCCAACCGAGCTGCATCCTCCAAATGGGCTCCCAACCTTACTTTTGCCGACCGAGATATCCAAGAAACTGACTCAATCGTCTCTGAGAAAGACCACTTGTTGGCATTCAACCTTGCCAAGAGTGTCTGTCTTCCCAAAGACATGGAGCACCACCAAAAGCAGCTAAACACCGAGCTGAAGGCAATCCGGTCTTCAACAAAGTCCATGATTCTGGTAAGTAGCACAGTCCTTTTCTGCGTAATTTGTTCCAACTTTCAGTCCGGCTAACGTTACTTCCTCTTTGCAGGCCATCCAGAAAAACCACATCACACACAGGAAAGTGCTGGAGCTGAGGAGGAACACCAGGGAGGCCGTGGCGGAGGCCGAAGCAAAAAGGACCGAGCTGGAGGAGGCCAAAAAGCAACTGGCCGAACTCCAGGCAGAAAATGATCGGCTGACCGAAGTTGCAAATTCGGTTGAAGCCGAAAAGAAGAAGGTTGCTGCCGAAGCGAAGGACAAGTACCTGCGCCAAGGACAAGTACCTGCGCCTTCTGGCCAGGATTGAAAAGTAGAAAGGGGCCGAAATAAGCCAGCTGAAGGAGAACGTCAAGGAAGCCAAGAAACAAGGCTTTAAAGATGCCGAGGACGCATACACCCTCCAGTGCAACGCCGCCAAGGACTTATTCTTTAAGTGCGGTTGGAGGAGTGCTGTGGAGAAGCTCGGCTGCGGGGCTGAGACCGAGCTTTATAATGCTCCGGCTTGTGTTATTCCGGCCTCGCTCTCGCAGTACGCTGCCGATCTGCAGAGGCAATTTCTCGAAGGCCAAGGCTCTGATGAGGATGATGATGAGGAGTCTGATGAAGATGAGCAAACTCTTACCCCGGCTGTCAACGAACAATCAAACAATCTGGCAGTTCGGTTGGAGCCGGTCATTGAGGACTTAACTGACGAGCTGCTGGTTGACAACACGCAGCCAACAGAAACCGAAGTTCAAGCCGTGACCGAGCTCCCAGATCAAACCGTTCTCCCAGTTGACACCGGGCTCCCAACAAGTGATGATGCGGAATTCGATGCCGAGCTTGATGATCTTCTCCGCTGATTTTTCATTTCTCTTCTTTTGTTCTGAACTTTTGTAACCAGGTTGTGGCTCCCAAATTTGTACTTGGTTTGCGTTTGCACTTTTAATGAAAATTTCTTGAACTTTTATTCCGGTTTTGTGTGTGTATGCTCATACTTGCAATGAATTTTTCATTAACTGTGATCTCGGTCTAACTGTCTAACTTGCTAGCCAACCACTCTTTAGCTGATATAAATCACTTCGGCTCAAGAGTACACAGTTTGTTTAATCCTGCTAGCGACTCTTCAGCCGATATAACATATTTCGGCCGACCGGTACAAAGTGTTGGTTTAATCCAGCCAACCACTCTTCAGCCTATACCCATACTTCGGCTGAAGAGTACAGAGTGTTGGTTTAATACAACCAACTACTCTTCAGCCTATTCCCATACTCCGGCGGAAGAGTACAGAGTGTTGGTTTGATCCAGCCAACCATTCTTCAGCCGATATATCATACTTCGGCCGAAGAGTACAGAGTGTTGGTTTAATCTAGCCAACCACTCTTCAGCCGATATATCATACTTCGGCTGAAGAGTACACAGTGTTGGTTTAATCTAGCCAACCACTCTTCAGCCTTGCTCATACTTCGGCCGAAGAGTACAGAGTGTTGGTTTAATCCAGCCAACCACTCTTCAGCCGATATATCATACTTCGGCTGAAGAGTACACAGTGTTGGTTTAATCCAGCCAACCACTCTTCAGCCTTGCTCATACTTCGGCTGAAGAGTACACAGTGTTGGTTTAATCCAGCCAACCACTCTTCAGCCTTGCTCATACTTCGGCCGAAGAGTACAGAGTGTTGGTTTAATCCAGCCAACCACTCTTCAGCCGATATATCATACTTCGGCTGAAGAGTACACAGTGTTGGTTTAATCCAGCCAACCATTCTTCAGCCTTGCTCATACTTCGGCTGAAGAGTACACAGTGTTGGTTTAATCCAGCCAACCACTCTTCAGCCTTGCTCATACTTCGGCTGAAGAGTACACAGTGTTGGTTTAATCCAGCCAACCTCTAAGTTGGTTTTTACAGCCAACTGAGAATAAGGTGTTTGGTTATTCCGACCAAACGTCCTGCAGCCTGGATCCTTATCCTGGGCTTAGGAGGGGTCAAAGTTGGTTATTCCGGCCAACTATGTTTACAGTGCTACTGACTTACTAAAATTACTCTCTACCGAAAACAAATATACTGAAAAAGAATCGACTTGTTTTATTGAGAAAGTAAAAAATTACACTTTCTTAAAAGAAAAAAGGCTAAAAATAAAACAACTTAAGATTGGCAGTGTTCCATGGCCTAGGAATTGCTTTGTCGTCCTTATCTTCCAAGTGGTATGCCCCTTTCCCTGCTAAACCGACCACTTTGTAAGGTCCTTCCCAATTCGGCCCCAACTTGCCATCTCCTGGAACCAGAGTGTTTCCCATCACTTTGCGAAGTACCCAATCGCCGATCTTGAACTGTCTTGGATGCACCGTTTTGTTGTACTTTCTAGACAACTCTTGTTGGTAGGAGGCGATGTGAACCAAAGCTCTGTCTCTTCTTTCTTCCGCGAGATCAAGTTCTAATGCTATTGCTTCGGCGTTTAAGTCCGGATCAAAGTTTTCACTCCGAATTGTGGGGAGACCCACTTCTAATGGGATGACTGCTTCCATGCCGTAAGCTAAGGAGAATGGTGTTTTTCCTGTTAATCGCCGAGGCGTGGTGCGGTAAGCCCATAGAACATGAGGGAGTTCTTCTGCCCATTTGCCTTTAGCTTTCTCTAGTCTTTTCTTCAGTCCATCCAAGACTACCTTGTTCGAAGCTTCTGCTTGTCCATTCGCTTGGGGATACGCCGGTGTAGAATTATAGAATTCTATCTTGTACTCCTCACAAAAGCCTCTGAAAATTTTACCGTCAAACTGCGTGCCGTTGTCTGAGATCAGTGCTTTTGGTACGCCGAAGCGAGTGATGATGTTCTGCCAGACAAACTTCTTCACATCTTTTTCCTTGATTGACGCCAAGGCTTCTGCTTCCACCCATTTTGTGAAGTAGTCTGTTGCCGCAAGAAAGAACTTCCTGTTGCCTGGTGCTGTTGGGAGCGGTCTCACTATGTCTAAGCCCCACATTGCGAAAGGCCATGGACTAGTGAGAGGTAGAAGTTCTCTGGCCGGTTGGTGTATTTGATGCGCAAACTTCTGACACTTTTCGCATTTTTTGACATACTTCTCTGAATCCGCTTGCATGTATGGCCACCAGTAGCCTTGTGAAATAGCTCGGTATGCCAGTGATCGTCCTCCTTGATGGCTGCCGCATACACCCTCATGTATTTCGAACAGGAATGCTTCCACTTTGCTGGGGTGCACACACTTTAAGTAAGGTCCTGTGAACGACTTCTTGTATAATGCCAAAGATGGAGAGAGCCAAAATCGCTGCGACTTTGCTCTGATTCTGTTGGCTTCTTTCTTGTCTTCTGGTAAGATGCCGTCTTTCAGGAACAAGATGATAGGGTCCATCCAAGAAGGACCTAAATCGGCGCAGCATACTTCTTCTGCTTCTGGGTCTTCGATACTTGGTCTAGGCAGGTAGTCGATCAATAGAGGATGTGGGATGGAGGTATCTGCCATTGAAGCGAAACCCGCTAGCTCGTCTGCTCTGCTGTTCTCCTCCCTGCCGATCTGTTCTATCCTCACCACCTCAAACTTTTTGATTTCGGTTCTGATCAGCTCTTGGTACTTAGCCATTCTGTCATCCTTTGCCTCATAGTCACCAGATATTTAGTTTACCACCAGCTGTGAGTCGCTGTAAACCATTAGCTCGGTGGCTTTCATGTAGAATGCCGATTTGAGACCTGCAAGAAGCGCTTCATACTCCGCTTCGTTGTTTGATGCTGGGAAGCCAAGGTTGATTGCCTGCTCCACTACCAGGCCGTCTGGAGAGATGAGGACTATGCCAAGTCCTGCTCCATGTCGGTTGGATGCCCCATCCACGAAGAGCTTCCACATCTCCCCAACGAACAACTTCCAACAAGTGGAGGGATCGGATGATGCCTTGGGATCTTCCATGTTGCTGATTTCTTCTTCTAAGTCCAGGCCTGCTGCCTGCCCCTTGTCATCTTGTTGCGCCAAGTTTTTCTTTGTTGGTGAATCTGGACTTGGTATAGCATGGTTTACTTCTGCCGTGTCTGTATTACTCTGGTCTGCCTTAGGATTTGGCTGAGTAACCAATACCAGGGGTTGCGTTATTCCGGCGTTAACTTCCGTCCCTAGTTCGGTTGAGTCAGTCAGGTCGACTGGGCAGATATGATGACTCCCAGGAGTGAACTCTGCGACAAAATCCGCCAATGCTTGAGCTTTTATTGCGGTTCTAGGTTGGAACTTGATGTCGTATTGTCCCAACTCTACTGCCCACTTCAGAATTCGCCCGGAGAAGTTCGCCCTTTCAAACAAAGCCTTTAGTGGGAAGGCCGTGAGGACAACAATGGTGTGAGCGTGAAAGTAGTGCGGTAGCTTCCTTGCGGCCATCATCAAGGCCAATGCTAGTTTCTCCAGTGGCAAATACCTTGTTTCGGCGCCCAGCAGTGTCTTGCTAACATAGTAAATGGGCAGATGTTGGACTCCTTCTGCACGGACCAACACCGCGCTGATTGCGTGCTGTGAGACTGCCAGGTAGAGGAAGAGTTCTTCTCCAGGAATTGGTGTTACAAGTAGTGGCGGAGAAGACATGTATTCCTTCAAGCTTTCCAGAGCCCGGTCACATTCTTCGTCCCACTCAAACTTGGCCTTGAGGGCATGAAAAAATGGTCGTAGCCTGTCTGACGATCGGCTAATGAACCGATTGAGCGCGGCTGCCATGCCGGTGAGATGCTGTACTTCTTTTACGGAGTTTGGTCTCTCCAGATCCTGAATTGCCTTGATCTGAGAAGGATCTGCTTCTATACCTCGGTTGGTCACCAAGAAGCCTAAGAATTTGCCTGATCCTACTCCGAATGCACACTTCGACGCGTTGAGGCGTAACTTATGCTTCTTCAGAATCTCAAACATCTCATTTAGGTCCCTAAGGTGGTCATTTTCATCCTTGCTCTTGACCACCATGTCGTCGATGTAAGCTTCCATTGTTCTGCCTAACAACGGCTCAAACATCTTGGTGACCATTCTCTGGAATGTCGCCCCAGCGTTCTTTAGGCCAAAGGGCATGACCTTGTAGCAGTAGAGTCCTCTTGGTGTGGTGAAAGATGTGACCTCCTGGTCCGGTTTATGCATTGCGATCTGGTGGTAGCCCCTGTATGCATCCAGGAAGCTTAGGCGGTTGTGCCCCGCCGTCAGGTCTACCGGTTGGTCAATCCGTGGTAGAGGAAAGCTATCTTTAGGGCATGCTTTGTTGACAGTTTTGTAGTCAACGCAGACGCGCCACTTGCCATTCTTCTTCGGCACTACGACCGTGTTGGAGATCCATCTGGGGTAGTGCACCTCTCTGATTGCCCTTGCTTCCAACAAGTTTCCCACTTCTTCCGCCACTATCTCGGCGTGGTGGAGTGCCGATCTGCGGGTGCGCTGAATGATTGGCCTGGCAGATGGGTAGACATTGAGTTGGTGGCAGATGAAGTTGGGATCAATGCCTGGCATGTCGTATGGAGTCCAGGCAAACACTTCGATGTTAGAGGTCAAAAATTTCAAGACCTCTAACCTCTCAGCGTTGGACAACGACGAACCGAGCAGAAAGAACTTATCCGGGTTCTTTTCATCTATTCTAACTTCCACCAAGTCTTCCACCGCTTTCTGGCTTGCTGCTTTGCCGATGTCTGCGAATAGTTCATTACTCTCCGGTTCTTCCACCGAATGAACATACCCCTTTGCAGCGCGGCTTCCGTTCACTGTGACGAAACATTGCTTGGACATGATTTGGTCTCCATAGACTTCCTCTATTACTCCGGTGTCGTTTGGGAACCGCATCACTTGGTGGTAGGATGACGCCACCGAGCGCATGGCATGCAGCCATGTTCTGCCCAAGATGATGTTATAGGTGGATGGGACCTTTAACACCCAGAACTCTACTTGCTTCGTTACACTCCCTGCTCTGACTGGAAGGATGATCTTGCCAACTGGCCATTCTGGCATCGAGTTAAATCCAATCAAGGGTGACACTGCAGGTGCCAAGTCTTTATCTTGCAGCTTCAATTGTTTGAACGTCTCATAGTACATGATTTCGCACGAACTACCCTGGTCAATCAGAATCCGCTTGACGTCAAAATCCTTGACTCGGAGAGTGACGACCAGGGCATCATTGTGGGGGCAATATATTCTGTCCAAGTCTTTATCCGAAAAAGACATAACATTTGTGGCCTCTGTCCTCCCCTTCTTGACGACAGGTTGGGCACTTAGTACCTCCCTCAAGTGCTCAGCCTTTTTGATCGAACCTCTGAGCTCACATACACGCTCCGGTTCGAAAACTCCATGTATAACATTGATGATACCTTGAGGTGGAGCATCGATCGGCATCCCATTGGGGTTATTACGGTCCTGGGGGGCCGGCTGTGCCCCTCCTTCAATGTATTTGTCTAAGTGGCCTGCCGCTACCAACTCCTCCAAGTGCTGCCTCAATGGGGTGCAGTTCTCAGTTCGGTGCCCCTTTTCTTTGTGGAAGGTGCACCGTGATCTGTCGTCATAGTCCTTCTGTGCCTCGCCTAGCTTGGCTGGCCACTTGACGAAAGGCTCGTCTCGAATCTCGCTAAGTATTCGGTAGATCGGCTTTTTGAAGACCGTGGTGATGGCAGTGCGGATTCTCAACCATCTTTCGTCCTTATCTTCTCCGTTGTCCCGTCTACCACGCCCGTTTTTGTTCGGCCGATTTACCGCATTGACCTTTGCTGAGGCCTTCTTTTCTGGTGCTGCGGTCGTGCCAGACTTTGCTTTGGCACGGGCGCCATCTTCTTCCACCCTGATGTGCTGATGCACTCTTTCCATCAGGGCTTCCATGGTAAGAGGTGGCGTCATGGTTATAGAATCCCTTAGTCTGTTCCCAACTGGGAGTCCTCTTTTATACTGCGCAATGGCGAGATTGGTTGGGCAGTCCCCAATCTGGTTGAATGTCTCCCAGTAACGACTGTTGTAGGATCGTAAAGTCTCCTTCTCACCCATGTCAATGGAGAGTAACTGGTCGATCTCCACTGGGGTTTTAGTGTTTGTTCTGAATCTTGTGACAAATGCTTCTGCCAATTGCGCCCAGGAGGCTATGCTGCCCTCTGGGAGTTTCTCAAACCAAGTCAAGCCAAGGTCACCAAGGCTTGAGGGGAATAGGATGCACATTAAGGCCTCATTCCGCCGGTATACAGCTATGACTTGGCGAAAGTGGCGAAAGTGCGAGTAGGGGTCCGTCTTCCCCTCGTATGTATTGAATTTGGGCTGAAGGAAGCCTGAGGGTAGAAGCGCGTTCTCTATTGCTGGGACGAATGGTGAGGTCTGCAGCCTCGCCAATGCCTTATCCGCTGGTTCGTAGGCCGGGCGCGGTAGTGGCATTCCAACCTCGACGCTTCCATGCGTCCGAGGAGCCAACCGCTGTAGGGCAGAAACTCTATGTGGATCACGTACCCTGGCGTCCTCCCTGCATCGTGCCTTTTCATCTAGCACGGTTCGTAGGTCGGACGATCTGGGCATCTCGGTCTGTCTGGACTTGGTTTGGTGCGTATGCGAGGGCCAGTAAGTGCTCCCTTCTGTGTAAGACCTTTCAGATCTCGTCCTCTCAGACCTAGAGTGACGAGTCCTGGAAGACCTAACTTGCGTGTCGCCTGTCCTGAGGCTTCTGTTTTCTGCTTGGGAGGGTGTAGAATTCCTACTACGACCCTCTGAGTGGCGAGGGGACGTCTTGTTGTTGCGCCCCTCTCCTGTCGCCACTTCTTTTCCTTTCATCTGGCGTTTTAGAGCTTCCATGTCTGCCGCCATCTGCCGTATCAACTCGTCTTGTTCCCTGACGCGATCCTCCAAAGTTTGAGGATCCACCCTGCGCCTTTGTCTTTTTGGGCTCTGCGAACGAGAGGGATGAGGGCTGTTATTCCTCCTTCTACCCCTGGCATCCCTCCTGGAATCTTGTCTTCGTGGTTCCAGGTTCGCCATGGGAGGGACCAAAGGTAGGCCTTCGCGCCTTACGGCTCCGTCTGGAGTTTGTCCGTCAATGGCGGACTGAGGCAGTTCTTCGTTGTTCGCCATCGAATTTTGAGAGAAAAAGCTTGATCAAGAGGTTGTTCTTGTCTGTTGTTCCCACAGACGGCGCCAATTGTACGGGAAAGAGATTCACCTTCACGTATAATCCTGTTGATCAAGCCTATGTTCCTCTGTACGTCGTCGTTCTAACACCTAAAAACACAAAGTGAGCTGGCCGGCGGGTGTATGCCGGAAACCTCTCCGATGCCTAAGTCAGTAAGCAAGAAATAGGCAAAAGCTCAATGTAGTCAGGGAGCAAAAGTTGCGTTACCTCTTCTTAGGTGATATTGGTGAGCTTATATAGGTTTCGAGTGGAACGATCCTAGTAGGACTCTAATTCCTCCATGTAGAGTCCTCATAGGATTCAAATTCATGGAAGATAATGCTTATCCTCCAACACCCCCCTCACTGCTTAAACCAAATGAGATGGTCCTTCTATGGTCGAACTCCAAATGACCGGATTAACTGTTAGTTCGGCCTTACTTCTCTCTCTTACCTCGGCTTTACCATGCTAAGGCCGAGCTAGACATAAGGGAGTTAAGCCGAACTACACTCAGCCCCATGGCTTACCTCGGTTTTCCACACGTTTCGACCGAAGTAACACTGCAACACCGAGCTAAAAGTTTAACTGACGTTGATCCCAGTTCGGCTCTTCCATACTGGCTCCTATCTCGGCTCCACATACAAAGGCCTTGCTATCCATAGAAGACAGTTGCCGAACTACCACAGAACAGTCATAAAGATGTCTCATACTTCGGTCAGAAGACTCAACCGGGCTAAACGTAACTTCCTTTGAACCGAGATAACAACATCAACCTTGGACCGGACTAACCATGGCTTCTAGGGCCGGACTACGCGTTGTGGTTTATCGAGCCGAACTAACTTCAAAGCCCATCTGCTTATCCCTTCATACTACAACCCATTTACCCAGCTCGGCCCAATTTAAGTATAAATTACCCTCTCAGTGATGATGATGGTGTAAGTAAAGACGGAAGGAAAAAATAGAGAGATAATGACGGTTAAAAATGAATGTTATTAGACAAATGAGAGGTTGTAAATTTTATTATTTTTATTTTTAACAATAAATTTGTTTAGATATAAAATTGTAATAAAATTTGTGATGTCAGATACAAATTATCCCACATTTAGTTGTAATATAACTTAATAATAAACTAACATCTTATAATATTAACATATATATATAAATTATCCGGTTGATAAGATGTACAAATAAATCAAATACCTCACCAAAGTCACCAAAAATGACTTGTCATGGTCAAATCACCCAGAAGTTATTCAGTGCTCACGGGCTATGATCATATAGTGTTTATGAGTGTTGTGATTAGATAATGATGTGAGATTTATAATTTTGTGTAGTGACATAAAGAACTTGATATCTACGCTGTGTTTTGAGAAGTTGGTAAAAAGTTAGGTTTTGACTTTTTACCAAATTTTTTAACTTTTTGAGAAGTGATTTAGAAAGTTGGTAAAAAATTAACTTTTTACTTTTTAGTTTAATATTTATTTATGGTGTCAAATCAAATTAAAATGACCAAAATACTCTTACTTAACATAAGAAATTTATTTTTTTATTTTTTTGTCATAGACCCTAATTTGTAATTTCACACTTGCGTTTTTGGCCCTTCCCAAACCAATTTTGTTTCGTTTTTGGCCACTTACATTTTTGAAAAATGATAAAAAAACGTGACTCTTTATGAAAGTTTCCAAAATGGCACTATGTTGTGTTTGGTTTATATAAGTAAGAATTTAAAAAGAAAAAAGATAAAATATAATTAAAATATAAACAAAATATAATTATATTTTATTTATATTTTACATGTTCTTTTAAATATTTATTAAAATTTATAAACCATACACAATTAATATTTTTTCGAATCAGCAGATAATGTCCCGAGACACAGCTAATAAGTTTCCGGAATCAGTAACAACCAGCTAAGTGTAATCACATGTATGATGTGTAAAGCACGACTAGTGAGGGGACACCCATCACATGGGAACGTATCTTCATCCTCACTCCTCAACGCCCAATTTCCCACCAACGCCTTCACTTTCACTTTCCTTTCATAGGATGAAAATTATATTACAACAAATAATTGTACGGCGACCAAACTTTAGCAGTCAACTTTGGAACTTGAGACGATGATACCCAAAAAGATATTAAGAGCGATAATTTATTTTTGTCAATTAAGGAAACGATGATACTGGAGACCCCCAGGGATTAGACATCCTCAGTACTTCTAGTGTCACATGATACATTGTCAGTGATTGAAGTTCAAAAAAAAAAAAAAAAAATTATTTTCTAGTCAATCAGCAAGGACCCCAGCCCCCTCACTGGGGTCCAAAGCATTTTCGTTAAGGAAATATTTACAATTTTATAATTATTGTGAAATTAGTAATAATTAATTAGTGAAGTGAAGTAATACAAATTCGCAAGCGATCAGAGGCTTTATATTAGATAAAGTGGTGTTATACCTCTTAATATATTCTCTTATTTTGATCTCTAATGCAGTTGAAGAGAGAGAGAATAGAGAAAGTAGTGGGAGAAATGATGAAAAGTTAGAAGTACGGATCCATTTCACATCATTAAAATAGAAGGTGTTCAATTAGAGTTCTTAAATATTTTTTCTATTGAGAAATAAACTAAAACCATATAAAGACTCTATACTATTAATAAAATGATCAATCTTTACCTCTCAACTACAAGATTATCTAATGAAACTTCTCTAATTGATAATCAGAACATTTTAATTAGGTAACGTTTTGTAACGTTTACGTTTTTTTGTTTATGTTTACAAAAATTTTATAAACTGATTTTTATTTACTTTTAGAAAAACATAAATAATAAACTTGTTTGGTTTGGACAAAATGATTGAAAATTTTTAAAAACATAAACTAAAAAATATGTTTGTTAAAGCCAAATTTATTTATTTTTTAATTTTTGACAATAAAATCATACACATTATAATAAACATCCATAATAACTATATTGATACAATACCAACCATAAATATATTTAATTGTAATATTCACAACAACTTACAAACCATAATAATATCATGAGATATATTACAAAATAACCTCAATAGAGACAACATTGTATCTCAATCACAACAATATTTAGTTATACACTTGTGAAACTTGGTCCGTAGCTTTCTATCATCAAACTTGCCCCACTTTTCTCCAGATCTATAATAGATCTACAAACAACCCAACAACATTTATATATATATAACAGTAGATATGTTGTTATAAAAATAAATAAATAAAAATAAAAGTTGCGATTGAGAGCTCGAAAGAGCTTGCCCGAATTTGCCCCGAAATCCAAACGACGCCATTTTCGGCGTTTTGATTTTGATTTTGATTTTGATTTTATTTTTTTTTATTTTTTTATTTTTTTTTTCAGATGAAGAAGAAAATCAGAAACGAAGGAAGAAGAAGAAGAAGAAGAAGAAGAAGAAGAAGAAGAAGAGGAGGAGGAGGAGGAGAAGGAAGAAGAAGGAGGCGGGGCGGGGCGGAACTGGAGGGGCCATCAACCAGGGTGGAGGTGCGGCGGAGGCGGGGCGGGGCGGAGCTGGAGGGGCCATCAACTATGGCGGAGGAGCGGCGGGGCGGAGCTGCGACGATCGGAGCAAAGGCCATCAACCAAAGGCGACGCCGGGCGAAGGCGGAGGCGCGATCGGCGACGGCGACGGCCTCTCCCTCTCCCTCTCTTTCTCTCCCTCTCCCTCTCTTTCTCTCTTTCTCTCCTTCTCCCTCCTTGCGCAACAGACTGAGGAAGAAGAAAAATAAAAAATAAAAAATTGAATGGCTGAAACGACGTCGTTTCAGCCATTCGGGGCATCAGGGGCAGAATTTTTCGAGGCACAAAACATTTCTCTAAAAATAAATAAAGGAAGCTCAAGCTCTGTGAAATAGAGACCGAGAGAGAAGAGAGGGAAGAGAGAGAGACTGGCTTGAGATCAGTTTGGTTTGGAAATTTGCAAAATATTTGCAGATTTGCACCAGATTTGTTGTTTTAGGAAAAAAAAAAAAAAAACCCATCAAGCTCGGTGAAACACAGAGAAGAGCGGGGGAAGAAAGAAGAGAGAGACTGACCTAATGATTCGTTCAACATAAGCAGAGGAAGAAGATAAGGTTAGATACAAGTTTGATAAGGTTAAATACAAGTTTTAGGATAAAATAAATTGAATGAATTGGGTCTTCCAAAGATTCGAACCGTTGTCGATTTGCCTACTTCTAATTACTATAGCTCCGCTACAGTGACTTCTGTTTTTGAGTTTATAAACAACCGAAAACACATTTTTTCGGTTTACATTTTTTTTGTTAAATTTACAAACTGAGTAAAATTATTATAAATCAAAAAGTTTACCAAATAAGTTTTTATGATAGTTTTTAAAATTTTTGTAAATATAAACTGAAAACTAAAAATAAAATAATTACCAAACAAGGCTTTAGTGATTGTATAATATCAATTGTGATATGAGGTTTCAATTCAACTCTTATGAAAATGAATATTATATGTTTTAATTGTTAGGCTTAGGCTAGTTAATTTATTGTTTGTTACACTTTGTAGGTGTTTGAAAAATTGCTATTTTAGTAAGTTATTTTAATTTTTGACAATTTTAATAGGTTAAATTTTTTGTATTTTAGAAGATAGTTAAATTTTTTTATAGTTTGATGTGATGTTTGTGAGAAAAAAAAAATGATTATGAATTTGATGTTATATTTTGTCTTATTAACTATTTTAATCTATTTTATTTTTTTATAAATTTTAGCCAAAAAAATGCTAAAATCTAACTTACCAAACACCCCTTTATAAACTTTCTAATTGTCATTGGCTAATGATTTATTTGATGATGATATTTTTCATGCCTTGAAATCAATATGGGCAATTTTCACTTTATTGTGGTGGGCGCATGTGTGCGGAACCGTTGTTATTTTAAAATAAACCATCGTGTAATTTTCATGAAATTTATAAATTAAAGTATACCTTTCAATTCATTAACAGTTAAAGAGACAAAATTGTTCCGCACTAATACACGCAATCAATGGAATGTAAATAAATAACAAATAAAATTTGAAATCAAAATATGAAGCAATGCCCCCTTGCACAATTTCAACATATAATAATATAATATGATAAATATTTACTTTTGATTTGGCCACATTATTTTTCACACTAAATAATGTTTAGTCCACACAAAATTCTTAGTTCAAGTGTGTCTAAATTACGTGGCACCCTTCAAATCAAAAAATGACCCACGTTCTCTTCTCTATCGTTAGGCTCTCTCTGTCTAAAACAAACATGTTGGGTCGATGGAACCTAATAAGTACTATTCACTCAACCTTACTATTCACTCAAGTACTGGATCCAACGGGGGGTTTGAGGGGGCCTCCTTCCCAGGGGAAAGGAGGTCTAGGGAGGTTTACCCCCTGCTAAAATTTTGCGGGTACTTTCGTAATTTCCATGTTACTTCCGTGTAACCCTAATTATATGCTTCTAAATAGATGAGAGGGCGCCTCTTTTATATTAAGAGAGTTGTAATTTTTCTAATCATAGTGAAAACCGCAACAACCGTGGAAGTAGCCATATTATAGGGTAAACCACGTAAATCCTTATGTTCTTGTGTGTGTGATTTGTTTGATTCGTTTTTTCTTCCTTATTTGTTATTTCGTGTCTCATCGATTTTGGTTAGGAATGGTCAATTCCTAACGAAAACCCTCTATTTTTTCCTTTATTTTTCCTAGAAATGCTCTCTCTTTTTGGTCTTTTCTCCCAATGATTACAACACCACCGATGACGCGAGAATCAACTATTATACCACTGATGAAAACGAGATATAACACTTTTTTCTTCTCTCACCCTCTTTCGACCAACATCAAACTTGGATAACACTATTTTTTCTCAAATTTCTCGATCATATGATCAAAATAGAAGACCATGGAGCCATTATTGACAATTTTATGAGTCAATTTTATTCATTTATCGGAAATATACCCCAATTTCGACTCAGAGGTAGAATTGAGCAACAGAGATTGTTGTCACGTTGATTAATCAAATGGCATAATCCAATGACAACGAAGGTAGAGACAATGATTCAAAAAGTTGGCAGTCGCGATGCAGATTGATTCTTGAAGTGTTTTTTTTCTCTCTTATAGTAGATTGATTATATATGTGTGTATATGTGATTCTTGAAGGTATGAAGCTTGAATGAAGGAAAGCTTGAATGAATAAGTTAAAAATCCTAAAAATTAACCATAGAGAGAGATGTCTTGACAGATAGAAGAAATGAAGAGAGAGAGAGAGAGAGAGAGAGAGAGAGAGAGGGGGAAGCTTCTCGTCATCAGTGGGCGTCAGTAACAGATAGATTGATTATGTGAGAGTTACCATTTGAGAGAGATGCTTTTGTGGTTGTGATTTGGGCACATGAAACACACTGTGTGTTTGGGACAACTGGGACAAACACTTTCCCAAACTCATCCAATTCATAAGGGTGATTTGGACGGGCAAAATTTCAATGGACCTTTTCACACTAAGACTTGTTTTAAAAAGTTAGGGATTATTTGGGGTGTCATAAATAAGTGGACTTTTTGAATTTTTAGATTAAAAAGTTGAGGAAAAAAATATGGTTGTTTGGGTTAACTTTTTTGACTTTTTTTGGAAAAATTGTAAAAATTAGCGTGTAGGAGAAGATTTGTTTTTTTGGGTTGTACGACTGTCCTTCATGCGCAGGTTGAATAGATGGTAAGGGTAATTGTCTACTTTTCAGGCACTAAACGGTGCTTTTCGGCTGGTGGGGGCCATCACGGGTCCTGTTTTGATAATCTGAACCGTTCAATATGTAACACTCATAGAGTACTATATACATGTAAAAAATCACGTTGATCGGATATCAATAGCTATTTGATCAGATTTATTTTTTTTAACCGTTAACTATAACACTATCTTTTTTTTATACAAAACTAATTTGATCATATAGTTATCGATATCCAATCAATGTGATTTTTTATAGACATATAGTACTCGACGAGTTCTACACATTCAACGGTTCAGATTATCAAAACGGGACCCGTGATGGGCCCTCACAAGCCGAACAACAGTGTGTTCAAATTGCACTCCAACTGTGCAATTTTTCTTTTGAACCGCAGCACAGATCTGACTTTATTGTGATTGATGAGTTGTATTTTTGTGTGTAAAATTAATTTTTTAATTTTTTTTGGTGAATAGTGATAACTTTTTAATTTTTTGAATAATTTTTTGATTCTTTTATCTTTTTTGAGACATGCCAAACTTAACCTTAGTTAAAAATTAATTTTTAATTTTTTTTTAATATATAAAAAAATTTAAAAAAATAATATGATTCAAAATAAATTAAAAATCAAAAAATAACTTTTCCCGACCTTTCCAAAAAGAGGTAATATGCATTTCCCTGTTCTAGATTGCTTGGCATAACCATTTGAATTGTGATTTTTTTTTTAAATGTTGGGCCATGGGAAGTTAAAATTGATTGGGTACTTTTTTTTTCATCGTGTCACCGCCACGTTGAGTATAGAACAAGCCAACATTTGATTATTATTTATTTGACTTTTTAAAAGGATATTTGGCCAATTTTCTAATATATATATACTAACGTATGTCCGTGTTGAAGGCACGGTGTAAATAATGTTAGAATTATAATATAATTGTAATCGCAATACTATTTAAATTTAAGATTAAAATGCAATTATAAAAATATATTTAATAGACTACACTCTACAATTCAAAACAAATCAAATATAAAAAAAAATTAAATATCAAATAATGCACACCAGCCAGTACTCTGCAATTTAAAAGAAATTAAAATTAAAATGCACACCAGTTAGTGTTACTGTTGGCAATCAAATTCTAACTACATAAGAAAAACAAATATTATATTGTCATACGCCAAAAGAGTGAATTAAAACTTTATAAAAAAAACGTGGGTCGAAACTTTCCAGAATATGTATGCTTTACAGAAGATGTGTCAATCATATGTCTTTAAACATGTGTTTGCCCAGACTTCCTCCTCATTACTTTCGAAAAAGTCTTTGTATCAACTTGTATGTATCCCCAATGAGGAACATGCACAGCAATCTGGTAATTTATGGAAACAAAAAAAAATATAGATTGGTATATTTGTTGGAAATATACATATCAAAATACTTTGAGATTGAAATTACCTTATTACATTCCCATCGAAGCAAGCTAGTTGTATTTCTCCTTTTAAGCTCCATAAATTTTTTGATCCAATCCTAAAAAAATCCATATTTCCAATTATTATTATATTGAAATTTTATAAAAAAAATCTATACATATAATTAATAGAAATAAATCTACATGGTTACCTTTTGATAAAACATGATTTAGTGAACATAGAACACTACAACAACACTTCAGGATAAACAATATTTGTAGTAGAATCCAAACTATCTTTAGGGAGGAGAATACTTATACGATCAAAGGATGTACATCTGGACAATGCCACATATAATTGGCCATGGCTAAATACTAGTATTCGCAAATCAACCCCAACAAATTTCACAGATTATCCTTGAGATTTATTAATGGTCAAGGCATATGCTAATCGGACTGGAAATTGACGTCTTGTCATTTGAAAAGGCATTTCTGAAGAAGATGGTGTCAAAGATATCCTTGGTATGAATGCCAAATTGCCAAACTTTTCTCCATTTAAAATTTGAGTTTCAATTATGTGAGTGTCGCACCTAGTAACCATCAATCTTGTACCATTACATAGTCCATCTTTCGGTGCAATATTTCTTAACAATATTATAGGACAACCCACTTTCAACTCTAACTTAAAAGTTGGTAGTCCGGGAAGATCCAATGAATTTAAATATTCATTAGCATATCTATTTGTAATGGTAGGATCAATTTCATTATCTTCAGACATTTTATCTGCTGCAAAATAAGTATATAATCTCCCTGGAAAGATATTCAACGCAGTAGTATTAATGTCACTGACATCATCGTTACGCGCAGATAGAATGGTGCGTTCAGTTAAAAATGTTGGGGTCGACGTCTCTATCATATTCAACTGTGGGTAAACTGTAGAGAGCAATTCATTCAAATCTTGACATTTGTGTATTGTTGATGGAAGGTTGATGATTTCTTGAGGATTAGTCCCAATCTAAAAAAAGTGAAATCAATTAAAAAAAATATGAGTGTAAACACAATTTATTAATTTAAAATAATCTATATAATAAAGAAAAAAGGTTAAAGTAGTGTTACCTCCATCAAAAAATTTGCAAAAATAGCATTTTCATGGTCTCCATGATTCAAGCGCATATTCAAATCCAAAGTTAAGATATGTATATGCTTCCATAGAACAGAGTGTCTTAATGATGCGTTCACAATTTGCTCACGAATTCCTTTGGGTATAACTGGTAAGATTTGTCGAAAGTCTCCACCAAGAACAACAGTAATACCCCCAAATGGTTTTTCACTATCACGAATATCCCTCAATATACGATCAACCGCCTCAACACAATGTCTATGTTGCATAGGAACTTCATCCCAAATTATGAGTTTTGTTTTTCTAAACAACTCAGCTTGTAATGATTGTTTGGTAAACCCACAAAGTGAATTTTCCAAGACATCTAACGGAATGGAAAATGTTGAATGTGCAGTGCAGCCTCCTACCAATAACAATGATGCAATTCCAGATGAAGTCACAGTAACAACGATATGCCCAAGGCTACGACATTTTAATGCAATTGTATTGTACAGAAATGTTTTCCCTGTTTCAGCACCCCCATTAAGAAAGAAAACAGTTCCTTTATTTTGAAAAATTGAAGAAGTGATTGTGTTATAAGCATTCTGTTGTCCATTGTTGAGACAATCAATAGTAATTTGTGGATCTGCCTGTTGTGCCTCATTCTGCAGTTGTTGATGTTCGAATATCATTCGATTACCAACTACTGCACTCCAATTTGCAATAAGTTGTGGCATGGGTGGGAAGTCAATTAAACATTTACCTGATTCATGGAGCATTTGATTCAAAAGATGGAGACCATAATCTTCAATTTGAGCCTCAGTTTGGTTAGAAATGGCAAACAATGTATGAATCTTATGTGCAAGATCATCACATATATGCGTTGAGAATTGATTCCATAATGCATATGGATTTAGTGGAGAGCACTGGGTGAGAATAACACTAAACAATCTCCTCAATTGGTATCCAGTTTTCATAACTGCAGCCTCTTTCAAGCATTGTATCCATTCTTCATCATCTTCTAAAAGCCCCCTTGCAACACATGCTAATTTAAATGTATCATGCACAACATTATCGACCGTACGTAAAGGCCAAAATGACTTTAGTCCTTTGACAACAGTTAGTAACAAACGCAGATAAAATCTTTCACCACAATTAGGACTGGCAAAGTACATTCTACCAATTGCATATCCTCTTTCTCTTGATTTCTATCTCTTTTCTGACTTGAGCCATACAAAATGCTGTGGAAATTCTTGATAAGTGAATGGACATTCATCTTCACTGGCAGCACAATATGCAAAGAAGCCAGTAAGAGTTGACATTTGTTGACCAGCTCTAGATTGAATCGTTTCTAATGACTCTTCTGGGTTAAAAACAACGTGATGCATTCCAGGTAAATGAAGTGCCAATCGTATAACTGTTGGTATCTCTGCATGCAAAGGATGACCAAATATTCGCCAAGCAGCTTCTGGAGGTCCAATATACCTTGCATCGAGATATTGTTGAATCTCATTTATTGATCCCAACACCATCGTTGTACGATCATAACCCTTATAAATGTACTTATGTATATACTTGACACATCTTATTCTGGCGCATACTTCCACGTTTATATGACAGTTGAAAAGTTTAGAAAGATATGCATTGTATGACACAACATCCCTGTTATCAACTTCTTGTCCCCTCACAGTATGTACTTGGCCATTATTGCGACGACGATAGATGGGGTATCCATCTTGATCCATAGTTGTTGTTTCTGTGAAAGCTCGAGGGTATCTCTTACTGCATCTAACATTTTCCATACATGGTGCATGCGGATTTCGAGCACCACATGGTTCATGTACCATACAACATTTGACAGTTTCAAAAAGCATAGGATCATCTTTTGGGTCTGGAAATTCTGCATAGACCAATTTGTCTACTTGAGCACATGTCTGAATTTTGTCTGGACCCTTAAGAAATAAAAGTGCATGCATATGGGAGAGGCCTCGTTTTTGAAATTCAATTGTAAAAACATGTGCAACTTTATTTCCAAACACTTTATTTGCTTCTATCTCCTTCATCAAACATTTTCTCTTCAACTCAAAAACACGGGCAATTAAATCAGGACGATCAATAGGTTTTTGATGTGATAATAATGCTGAAGTAATTTCTGGCCAATTAGGGTTTGCAGTCATGGTAAGAAAAATATCTGGGTGTTGGTTGTATCGCGTGATAGCCATTGAATCTTGAAAGATTTCAAACATATGTCTGGGACTACCAGTAAATGAAGATAGCAAAACAAACCTTTGACCAATTTGACCAGGTCGCACATAATCTGGATCAATATCTGACAACTCTTGGTAAAGCTCAACCCAAAGTTTCCCTTGATTAAGCTTGTAGTATGTCAATCGATTTTGCTCAGTTGTGGCCCAAGCATCTACCAAAAACTCTTGAAATAGTTTCCCACCTCTCAAAATAGTTGAATACTCTGTGGGTCGTTCGAACAAACGATAACTATAAAAATCCATTTGAGTAAGTTGATCAGTTGAAGGTCGATCATATTAAATATTCCACAATTTCAACTCAGGTTCCTATCCAAGCTCACCATAAGGAAATAACAGAACATAATGTAATGACAAGTATGCTGGGTGACATTCATTAATTTGCATTAACTCATTATTTCCTTGGAAATGTAAGATAATATCTCTCATTCCACTTACCTCTATTCCATCACCTGGTAGTACAATCACAATCTCATATGCAGTTGGTAAATTATACCGACGTCGATCAGTTGTTGAATTGTAATGAAGATGAGCAGGTAGATTGTGTCCTGCCGCGTCTAATTGATGTAAAATGGCATGAGCCTGGCGAATGTAGCTACAAATGCATTGACTTACAACAAACTATCCTGAATAGTTTTGAGCACATCCCTTCTCAAGTTAGGATTTCTACGATTACGAATTTCTAACGCTAAATCAGGGTCATAGATATACAGTTGAGCATAACTCGCATCCTGCCCTGGTTGTGGTTGTAGTGATCCTGTTCAATGTCGTAATTCCCCATGAATTGTGAATGATATAGGACCTCTTCCACTGAGTACTCTAGGATCTAATGTAGCATCAAGACTCGTAAAAGCATTGGCTGCATTGTACAATCGAGTATAACTTCGAAAGGATTTTGAATGATCATTATTCCCATCATACAACGCTTGAAGTGATGGAGGAGGTGTAATAAGTAAAGGTAGCCTAATTTTCCCTTCCAAACAACAAGTTCCGAATAAGGGACGCTTTATAGATGATTTGGTCAATTTTTCATCCATCCAATGTAAGGCTGAACAATAAGGACATAATACGTCCATCTTGCCAAGATAATGACGGCAAGAATTGTTATGTGCTCAGGCATCAATTGATGTACTCATAGGCATATCTTTTAATTCATCATCAGTACATAGATCTTCTTGAAGAAATTGATTTATAGAAGTAGACATACGAATATTTGTGTATAAATAAAATTCTATAAAACAAAATGGTAAGAATATGTATTTCAAGATTTGACATAGTAGTTTATCGATTCGTTTGTGGAGATAAAGATGTGCTTGGCATAGAAAACGAACATGTAGAATGATGGGCAACCATTGTTCGTTTTTGTGCCGAATGAGAATCTTCAGTTATTGTTTCCCATTACAGGCAAGCGCGATTGCGACGATTTGGTGCTAAAGAAGGGTGTATTGGTTGAATACATTCTTCTGATCCCTCTTATTCTCGTTGCGAGCATTGAAAGTATGACTTTTCATTTTTTTCACGCTCTCGTCGTGTACGTTGGGCCAATGCAGCTTTTGATATTACATTATCATTTTGTGCCTAAAATGAAAATATTTTGTCATTGGTGCAAAATATGTGAATATTTTGTCCTTAACATGGAATATCTTCTTGTTTAATTTTGTTTTATATTTTATTTGTTTTATACCTTTAATAGTGTTATCTGTATTTATTTCTTTCTTTATGCATTTGTTTTTTATCAAAAAAAAATAAAGAAGAAATAAAAATCGATCATATTTAGTTTATTCTTTCATTACATAGTTTGTCTTTATTTGTTCGTTTTTTTTTTCCTATTCTTTTCATATGTTACATTATAAATGCACATGTATCTATGCTAAATAAAAATAAATAAATTTGAAAAACACATATAAATAATAGCAAATTATAGGAAAATATATTACAATCATTTTATGGGCAAAAACATAAAGCAACAAATTCGCATAGTTTTGCTTCATATTTTTTAAAAGGAATATATACCACGTGACATGCAGTTGTCATTCTCTTGTCAGAAAAAGCCACATTTTCTTTTCCCTTAGACATTGTGTTGACCTTTTCTTTTTTTTTTGCCTAACAAATATAAATAAAATATTCAAAACATTTAAAAAAAATCTTATTTAAATAAAAATACATACAATGGTTTACTTGATTTTGTACTTACCGCACGAACACGAATAACATTAAGGTCGTACTCATCACGGATGACCACACCAACATTTCTAGATGGGGTTGTAGGAGCAGGCCTACAAAAATGGATTGTGAATAAATTAAAATTTATATAATAAAGTGGTAATAGTAAGAGTATATATTTCAAAAATTAAACAGAGTTGTTTACTAATTGGGTGTTACAGAAGTTTGTCTTGGGTTAATACATTCATTTGATCTCTCTTGTTCTCGTCGTAGGCATTGTCCTAATTGGTATGCAGAACATGAGTTTTGATTTTTTTCACGTTCTCGCCGTGCACGTTGAGCGAATGCAGCTTTTGATAATACATTATCATTGTGTGCCTAAAATGAGAATATTATATAATTAGGTGCATAAAATGTGAAGATTGTCCCATCTCTTGCTTCCCTTTTATCATGTATTTGTTCTCAAAAGTTTAACTAACTTTTCTTCTTCGCTCGGTTGAGTTGTTAGTCACATAAGAACCAATGCGTGTATTGATAAAATTTAAAAAGGGAGGAAAAAAACTTATGGAATTTCACCAAATACCAAAAAGACACTATCCATCTAGTGTATACCAGTGCCTAAAGGCACGGTGTAAATAATATTGGTACACATATTCTACAAAAATCAATTAACATAAATTATTAATATTGGTATCACATCCTTTACAAAAAAATTAATTCAAAATGATAATAATTTCATTGCTACAAAAATCAATTATAAGTAAAATTAAAATTAAAAAAAATCTATATTATATAATTAAAAACTTCATTTCATTTTTCGTTTTCTTCTCTTATATGTTTATTATTATGATATGTTGTAAATGCAACATGTGTTCAAATTAATGTTCAGACAAATGCATTAACTTGTTATACAAATGCTTACTTTAACATGGTTTGCTTACTTTAACATGGTTTAGAAAAATATTTTACAATCAGTCAAAACAATTGAATAAATATTTTAAAAACAATAACTCATAAAAATATACATAAAAAAGAGTATATGACACTATGCAATTCTTATAAAAATCTATATAAAAAAATTAATAAATATTGGAAAAACAAACTTTTTAAAAATGATGAGAAACCATACTATGGGATTTGCATGGTCTTTTCCTTTGCCAGAAGGGATAGCCTTTTCTGTCTCCTTCGATATTGCTTTGTGTTTTTCCTTTTCCTTTTCCTTTCCCCATAAAAAATAAGTAGAATATATAATTCAAATATATTTTTAAAATGATAAGAAAATGCATACGAATATAAGTTACTTGTAGGCTTACCTCACGAATGCGAATAGTATTAAGGTCATGCTCATCGCGGACAACAACATTAACATTTCTTTCTTGAAGAAATTGAATCTATATATACAAAAACTTTAGAGTGATAAATAAAATTTTATACACATAAATAAGAAAAAAAATCATTTCTTTCTTGATATTACCGTTCGGCGTAAGTCTTCATCCACCTATAAAGTAGGAGGGAAAAAACATTTATTAGAAGAAATTAGATATGATAAGTTTAAAATAAATAAATAAATAGGCCTTACATTATAAGAGAGGTATTTAAATTTCTATGGAGGGAGAAAAAAAAAGAAAAAGAAAAAAAGAACGCTTACTTGACCGAAAATAGTGATATTGTCCATAACTATTGTACTTCAACCTGAAATGTTTGGTTATATAATTATCGTTGTTCGATGATGTATTTTAACAATCACATTAAAATGATAAAATTAAAATCAACCCTAGCAACATGAAGAGTATTAAAATGGGAACACAACAATTGTCCAAATTTGAACTCTTCTCTTTCCCAATTGACTTCAATTTTATAGTGTTAAAATTAAATTTAAATTTATCATTATCATTTAGAAAGTCCAAACATAAATGTAAGCCACCAAAACAAAAAAATGTTTAATTAGCAATTTATACTAACTCTCAAGTAAAACTAACCCAAGCAATTTATGCTAACTCTTAAGTAAAACTAACCCAACACATTGAAAAATACAATGGAACATTTCTAAAAAAAAAATAAAAAATGAAACAAGCAACCCCAAATTCATAATGTAAAATGAAAAGAATACAATCGATTGAGGTGCCTTTGGAAGGCATATATAGTTAGAAAGAAAACTGCCTATACAGTGTGTTCTCAATCGATTGTATTAATTGGTGGAAGTAACACACTGGCTAATAGGAACAAACATATTGGAAGGCATATAAGAACACACTACAAAATCGATTGTGAACATGCTCTAATCAGCAGCAATATAGGACCTATAACAGGTCCTATAACAGGGGACTATATGTCTTCCAAAACAATTAAAAACTAATCATGGGAGTAAAGATATCCAATTAATTTTTTATTTTTATTTTTATAGATGATGTACTGAACGGACCTTACGATATGAACGTTTCGAATAATTAAAAGTTGCTCCTCATAATTTGAGTTTTACAAATTTGTTCTTAATAAAATTGATATCTGTAAATTTGTTTTTTCAAGATCTTTCAAATAAGACTAATATTGAATATATATATTTTTTTTTTGGCGAAAGTAATCACTCAAAATCGCCTTCCGCAGTTTCATATGCATAAATCTAAAAACAAAAACAACAAAACAAAACAAAATTTGTCCAGAATAGATTACCAAGTATAAAGTTATGACATGTTAAAGATGTAATCCCACAAATGTTTTTTTTTTTAAGTTTCAGGTATCTCTATCTGTCCAAATTGATGTACGTATTTTTCTATTTTGAAAACAAATAAGTTAAAATAATTTAAACATATAAGTAAAAATTTATTAATTAAAATAAGTGGACAGATAGATTAAGAATATGAGAAGATATGTTAAAATAATTTGGACAAATAGGTTCAAAAAAAATTTATAAATAGAAAAAAAAAATATTGACATACATAAGTTAATGGGGATAAATAAGTTCAAAAGAGTTGCAATATACATGGCTTAAAATAATTTGTACTGATAGATTAAAATAATTTGGACACATATATTAAAATTATTTGGATAGATAAGTTCAAATATTGGGACAAATAACTTCAAAAAATTTGGACAAATAGGTAAAAATATTGACATACATATGTTAAAATAATTTGGACACAAAAAGTCTACAATATGTGGACAAATAATTTAACAATATGGGAACAAATATGTTCAAGAAATTTGCACAAACATGTAAAAATATTAGCTGATTAAGGCTGAAATGCTCATCATTGAGGCCGTTAATTAGAATCTCTTAATTTCACTTGCTGGTCAAACTGTATACTTTATGTGTGTTGAGTGTCAATCAGGTTGTACATCGTCGGAGCATAAAATGGGCAAAAAGACAAAATTTAGACAGAGTTGACTTTTTCTGAAAAAGTCAAACTGATGTTTTAAACATGTTTGGAAGTGAATAGAAGCATAAAAAAAAAAGGAAAAGTCTTTTGTAGGGTTCTGAAATTGTTTTGACCTAGAGGGAGAGGCTAGGGTTTGGAAGGAAAGAAACAAAAAGCTTCAAGGATGTCTCCCATGGTGGTTTCTTCTCCATCTACCTCCTTCCACTCCTCCATGAGTGGCTAGTCGTCTTTTCTAAGGTTTTGATGAAACCCTAGCCCTGTAATTAGTTTGTTTTCTTTTTGATTTTTAATTATGTAAAGGTTTGAACATTTGTATGGTGATTTAGAAGTTTCCTTTATATATTTTTCATTATCTCTTCGAATATTTGATTTTCTGTGATTGTTGAATGTTATCCATACATGTGTTTTCTATTACTTCACATTCAAGGTATGAGACGAACCATACTACGAGGAACGAATCGTATCACTACCTTAGTTTAGAGTGAACAATTCGTATTACTTGAGATGGTTCGTGCTCGTACATTGAATGTGATGATCTTCTTGTCAAATGCTTCGAACTTGTAGTTGTGAAATATTAATCCGTTCAAACCATAGCATAATTGATTTCAATTGGAAACCCTAATTATGTGATTAGTGGTGAATTCTCTACCCTAGGATTTTTCCCCAATTCAGTAAACCCAATTTAATTTATTATTGATAATTTAATTCCTTAGTTTAATTTATTCATTATTAAATTAGGTTATGATCATTCAATCTTTTTTATCAAAATTAATTTAGGAATTTAACAATTAAATTAGTTTAATTTCACAATAGTCCCTGTGGATCGATACCTGAACTTGCCATTATTCTAAAAGAATTTGGTATAGTTTAGTGATTATTTTTGGTGTGTTCAACGACCCATCAAATTTTTTTTTAAAAAAAAAATTTCGTATTTTATTTTATTTTATTTTATTTATTTCCTATTTTGTTTTATTTTTGTGAAAAAAAAAATGTTCATAAGTGCTTTATTTTTTTTAGCGTTCATTCTTTTTCTTTTATGTTTTGTTTTGTTTTAATTTTATTTGTTTTTCCTGAGTTGTAGAATGCATGTTTTGTTAGTGTGTTTAAAAAATAAAAAAAAAATAAAAGCTCAACACCGATCATCTTCTGGAGAAGATGAACGCCGCACGTGCGGCTTGGGCCCCGCACGTGCAGGAATTTTCGAATTAAAAGAAAAAAAAAATTCAGAAATCATGTGCTAATACTAATCTTAATTTAGTTTATTTTTATTTCCTCTATTTGTTTAGTTTAAATTGTTCGTTAGTGATTCTAGTTAGTTTAATTAGTTATGGATTGCTTTATTTTTATTTTTATTTTTAATTTTGTTTGTTTAGTTAGTGATGTTATTTTTATTTTTTTTCTTTAATGTAATTGTTCATTTAATTATTTTATAGTTTAATTAATTTAATTTAATGTCATTTCAATTCATTTATTTAATTTTGTTTTTTTTTTATATATCAACAAAAAAAATAAATAAATAAATAAAATAAAATAAAATAAAATAAAAAAGAAGAAGTTTAATTTAGGTTATTTTATTCTATACTTTAGTTTTTTTTTTTTTTTTTTTTAGTTTAGTTATTTTATAGTTTATTTTAGTTTAGTTTAGTGCAATTTATTTTCTAGTTTAGTTACTTTAATTTACTGTTATTTTTATTCATTTATTTTATTAATTTCGTTTTTACCAAAAAAAAAAAAAGTGAGAATTACATGTGGTACATTAGTGGGCAACCTTGTACTTTCATATTTTATTTTATTCTCATGATTGGTTCCACGGATTTATGTCTATTTGTTTTTGGTGTGTGTAGGATATGAGTCGCCGTGTTGCTCGGGCCTCCAAGAAGGCCAGAGGTTCCACCTCTTCAGCGCCACCACCGCCACCATCACCACCATCACCACCATCCTCGCCACCACCACCGGGTGACTTGCCCCGGCCGGAGTGGGCTTCACGCCCTCTTCACAAGCTTACGCAGTTCAACCTGCAATTTTTTCAGGGTGAGATAGACACTACTTGGGCCGTTGAGCAGCTCTGACTCCGGCAACAGTTGGGCATTTGCTCTGTCACAGCACCAACTTATCCTCGTCTGGTACGACTCTTCTACCAGAACCTATATGAGTCACCCACCGATGATGGACTGCTCTCTAACATTGATGGTCAGGCTGTCCACATCACCTCATCCATGATTGCCACAGTGTTAGGGTTTTTCGCCAAGTCGGAATATCAGCCCTTCCCGGAAGTTGAGGATCGACAGCCCATCCATAGCCTCATCTAGCAATACTTCCCGGGGGCCCATGGTGATCTCAGTTTCACGTGCTTACGGCGGAGCAAGCTGCCTAGCCGCTTGCTATTCCTGGATTCCGTGGTCCATAAGAATGTCCTTCCACTTGGGCATCGAGCTGAGCGACGATTAAAGTTTGTTCAGGTTCTACACGGGTATCAGTATGGCTATCAGGTCTCGCTTGCGCATATCATCTTCATGCACTTGCAGAAATTTCTACGAGAGGCAGTTCGGCCTGATCCTATGCAAAACCTGACTTGGCCACTACCATTTGCCAATCTGCTGACACTTGTGTTTCAGCTGAACCACCTCCACATTGTTGAGGATGAGGCGATTGATAGAGGGTATCCGCCTTTTGGCCACCGGGAATGGCAACATAGCATATCTCGTATCCCGCAGCCGGTTGGTGCCCCAGTTGATAAGGCCCACGAGCCTATACATGACCACCCACCACATTCTGTTCCCCCCGTGCCTCCCCAAGAAGACCCGCTCTACATGACTCGCGAGGAGTACTTACAACTTCAGCATTCTGTGGATCAGGTCCACAGCACTCTTCGTGATCATCACCAGAGTCTCATGGAGTTGCGCACGGATTTTCAGGCGCATTGCGACTATTCCCGGGTGACCTTCGACCAGCTGCTCACCCACCAGCAACGGGTTCATGATGACGCCTTTGAGACGCGCACTATGATGCAAGCTTTGTTTGCCCAGCATTTCCCGCCACCACCACCACCGGCTTCTCCGTAGTCCCCACCTGTATATTGCTTTGTCTCTTTTATTTTTATTTCTGTTTTCCTTTTTAGTTCTTTCTTTTCTTCCAAAAAAGAAAAAAAGAAAAAAAGAAAAAAAAGAAGAAGTGTGAAGTGTATATATGTTACTCTCTGCCTACCTGGATGTGCACCTACAATTCTGGTAATATTCTCTCATTTCTCTTTACTTTTCCATTGAGGACAATGCCATATTCAAGTTGGGGGATGAGGGTTAATTATATTTTCTTTTGTGCATTCCTATTTGGCTCATAATTCATGCTTATACCTGTTTCACTTGATTGCATTACTTCACCTAATGTGACTTTTTGCTAGTAGGGTGATGATATTTGCATATGTTATTTGGAGATCATAGTAGACTTGTATGAAAAGGGTTTATTGGGTAGATACTTGCATGTGATGTTTGCACGAGGAGAGTTGTCTGTGTTTGTAATTTTAGTACACTTGTCATGAGTATACCTTAATTCACATGAACACACTTTCATAGCGGTGATCTTTTTATTATAATCCCTGATGTACATCATTGATAATAGCTAGAGTTACAGAAAAGAATAAATGAGGAGCCAAGATTCTAAAAAAAAAAAAAAAAAAAAAAAAAAACTTGACTTGTTTGGGTTTGTAGCCTTTTTAACTCGAGTTATTAAGCCCGTAGGGGTGTCTTTACACCTAATGTCCTAAGACCGTCTGGTTTGAGAGTCATTGGCCCAAAACTTGCTACATGGGTTAATTAGAGAGCTTAAGGGACTTGGACATTGCACAGTTAAGGAAAAATAAGAAGAATGACTAGTTCGGATTCGTAGCCTTTTCAACTCGAGTTATTAAGCCCGTAGGGGTGTCTCTACACCTAATGCCCTAAAACTGTCTGGTTTGGGAGTCATTGGCCCAATGCTTGTTACATGGGTTGATTAGAAAGCTTAATGGATCAGGACATTGTACAGTCATCAAAATTTTTTTTTTGAGAATCTTGGCTGCAACAGGTTAGTTTTTATGTATATGTTGGGTGTTATTATGAGTTACACTGGACTATTATAGTGGATAGTTAACTAATATGGAGATTGCACTTCACACCGAGGGTACTCATGACTTGTCTACTAGCATGCACAAGTACAGGGAACTTTACTTTTGTATTAACTGAATCGTGGTTTTGACTCAATAGGTTCCTTCATGCTTATCCACTGTGCCTTTAATGACTCATGATGTCTCAATATCACACTGTAGTGGCACATAAGTTGATTGTTAGGTGTAGTAGTGTGGTCATTTGTTGTTGAGTATATTTGAATATATTAATGTTTGTGGGTATCATTTCTGGAAATCCTCACGAGACTTTACTCGTCCACTTGGGGTAACCTTGTGGTTTAAAGGCTTGTTGCATATGTTAAATGCAACCATTTTCCCACGAAAGAGGAAATAGATAGATTTTGTTTCATTTTATTTTATTTTACTTGCTTGAGGACTAGCAAGTAGTAAGTTGGGGGATGTGATTAAGGCCGAAATGTACATCATTGAGGCCGTTAATTAGAATCTCTTAATTTCACTTGCTGGTTAAACTGTATACTTTATGTGTGCTGAGTGTCAATCAGGTTGTACATCGTCGGAGCATAAAATGGGCAAAAAGACAAAATTTAGACAGAGTTGACTTTTTCTGGAAAAGTCAAACTGATGTTTTAAACATGTTTGGAAGTGAGTAGAAGTATAAAAAGAAAAGGAAAAGGCCTTTGTAGGGTTCTGAAATTGTTTTGACCTAGATGGAGAGGTTAGGGTTTGGAAGGAAAGAAACAAAAAGCTTCAAGGATGTCTCCCATGGTGGTTTCTTCTCCATCTACCTCCTTCCACTCCTCCATGAGTGGCTAGTCGTCTTTTCTAGGGTTTTGATGAAACCCTAGCCATGTAATTAGTTTGTTTTCTTTTTGATTTTTAATTATGTAAAGGTTTGAACATTTGTATGGTGATTTAGAAGTTTCCTTTATATATTTTTCATTATCTCTTCGAATATTTGACTTTCTGTGATTGTTGAATGTTATCCATACATGCGTTTTCTATTCCTTCACATTCAAGGTATGAGACGAACCATACTACGAGGAACGAGTCATATCACTACCTTAGTTTAGAGTGAACGATTCGTACTACTTGAGATGGTTCGTGCTCGTACATTGAATGTGATGATCTTCTTGTCAAATGCTTCGAACTTGTAGTTGCGAAATATTAATCTGTTCAAACCATAGCATAATTGATTTCAATTGGAAACCCTAATTATGTGGTTAGTGGTGAATTCTCTACCCTTGGATTTTTCCCCAATTCAGTAAACCCAATTTAATTTATTATTGATAATTTAATTCCTTAGTTTAATTTATTCGTTATTAAATTAGGTTATGATCATTCAATCTGTTTTATCAAAATTAATTTAGGAATTTAACAATTAAATTAGTTTAATTTCACAATAGTCCCTGTGGATCGATACTTGGACTTGCCATTATTCTAAAAGAATTTGGTATAGTTTAGTGATTATTTTTGGTGTGTTCAACGACCCATCATTAGCATAAATATTAGCATACATGGTTAAAATAATTTGTACAGATAGGTTAAAATTATTGAAACATGTTAAAATGATTTGGACCGATAGGTTCAAATATAGGACAAAGTTAAAATAATTTAGACGGTCAGATTCAAATAATTTGAACAAATATGTATATGAAGATGGAAAAAAAATTCGCTTATGATGTTAAAATCTCAATAACTCATAACTTTACGCTTGTTATTCTGTTTTAGACAATTGTTTTTATTCCAATTATTTATTTATTTATTTTTTTGTTGTGAGATCTATCCATTCAAAATTACCAAAAGTGGTTTCGAGTGCTTACTTTCTCAAAAAAAAAAAAAAAAAAAAAAATGTTGTTTTGTTATTTTAATTAATCGAAAAATCAATCTATTATTTATTTATTTTTAAATTTCATATTCAATATTAATCTTATTATTTGAAAGATATCAGAAAGACAAATCTACCTATATTAATTTTGTTAAAAATAGATTTGTAGAACTTATGTTATGCATTTTTAAATTTTTTTAGGTCAAAATAGAGGATAAAAATATTAAAAATTATCCCTACCATCACATGTTTTTCCTTACCAACTCAGAAGTGTTATGAGTCTTTATAAACAACAAAGACCAAAGCTTGGATCTAATACTTAATGCACCCCTCAACTTGGATTTACTGACAATTTTTCTATTTAAAAATGTTGTCACTAATAAATTTTTATTTATTGACAGATTACAAAAATATGTTTTATAAAGATGGTTTGAGATATATAAAATTATCAATAATTAAATGAAACTATGATAATATTGGAAATAGCATATTAGTTGCTTTTTAAGAACAATAATTACGAAATTGAGGTGATTCACCTAGAAAGTGGCTTATCAAGTAATGTCAGCTACTTCATACATAAAAAAAATACTAAGAAAAATAATATATAGATCAAGAATTCAAACACAAAACAAATGTTAATAAAAGTAATGTATGTTTTAAATTCACTTCACATGTGAATTTAAACCACACACTACTTGATTTTGGTTTTTTTTTTTAAATTTTTTTTGATATATTATTTTAGGCTATATTTGTTTGGGTATACTACATAATTTTTCTTAAGTAGTTTTACGAAAAATCATCTACGTCGATTGATTGATCCTAAACATTTTTTTGTTGTTTGATCACAACTTTGAGACACTTTTCATAAAACATTTTTATGGTCATTAATATTTTTGCAATACATAAATTGTAATATAAGAATTTTATTAGATAGTGCCTTCAGGCACGGGCAATCTCTAGTATAGAAATAACTCATAATTAAACAACATACATAAACTACTAAAAAGCGACTCGCCTTTTAGTCTTTTACAAACCAATGAAATTAGTAAATTTTTTTTTTTGATGAGCAAAGAAGAGATGTTATTGATGTATAGAAGCATGATTAACACCACCAAATAGAAGCACGACTAAACAACATACATAAACCCCTTCCCCACCAAATTAACACAATTAAAAAAAGCAAGATAGAATTTAAATTAATCAAAATTACAGAGACTAAATCAGCATAAACAAAAAAATTACAATGACCAATGGTGTAATTCTCTCTTATTTCTTTTAATTTATAATTGTCAACTTATTATCCTAAAGGAGCATTACACAAGCAGTAGCCTATTCGGTAACATTTTTTTTTTATAAGACTTACAATGTCAGTAAATGTTAGGTAAGTTGTTGAAAACATTGTTGTATTGTATCCCATTGCATTTCAAAAATTATTTGCCCAAAACAAAGGACGAGGAATTGGAGAGATTCCAATTCAAAGGTGAACAATACACTCTGGCAATAATAGATAGCCAAAAACCCCAACAATAGCTGACAACCAAAAATCCCAACATAGGCCTAAAAACAGAACAAAAACAGCCAGCCCAACCCAACTATCTGAGTTGCATGAGCCAGTAGCCAAACCAACCCAGACCCAAAGTTGAACAATACACAGTGGGAGTTGAAACACTTCCATTTGTTATCCAAACCAACCCAGGAAGGTATTTCAATTTTCTAGATGCTTACTTCTAGTAGAGTCATGCCATTTTTTTTTGTAATAAACAAACCAAATAAATAAATAAATAAAATACATGTTCTTTCAATTATTGGTTCATTGATGAAACCCATTTCCATCTGTCATCCAAACCAACCCAGGAAGGTATTTCAATTTTCTAGATGCTTACTTCTAGTAGAGTCATGCCATTTTTTTGTAATAAACAAACCAAAAAAATAAATAAATAAAATACATGTTCTTCCCAACATAGGCCTAAAAACAGAACAAAAACAGCCAGCCCAACCTAACTATCTGAGTTGCATGAGCCAGCAGCCAAACCAACCCAGACCCAAAGTTGAACAATACACAGTGGGAGCTGAAACACTTCCAACTGTCATCCAAACCAACCCAGGAAGGTGGGAGCTGAAACACTTCCACCTGTCATCCAAACCAACCTAGGAAGGTATTTCAATTTTCTAGATGCTTACTTCTAGTAGAGTCATGCCATTTTTTTGTAATAAACAAACCAAAAAAATAAATAAATAAAATACATGTTCTTTCAATTATTGGTTCATTGATGAAACCCATTTCCATCTGTCATCCAAACCAACCCAGGAATGTATTTTTTTTGTAATAAACAAACCAAAAAAATAAATAAATAAAATACATGTTCTTTCAATTATTGGTTCATTGATGAAACCCATTTACTCATTTCACATAAATTTAAATCCATTTACTCATTTACACATTTCACATAAATCAAAACCCTACACCAATGGGTACTGAGACAAAATGGGTTGGGGATTAAGTGAACAAAGTGAAATCTGAAATTGAAGATAGAGAGAGAGAGAACTGAATCACAAAGTGATCTTACCTGCGTGAAATCTGAAATTGAATCAGTTTGAACAAAACTATGATGGCAACAGTAGGGAGAGAGAGAGATAGAGAGAGAGAGAGAGGGAACTGAATCACAAAGTGATCTTACCTGTGTGAAAGTTAAAATTGAATCAGTTTGAACAAAACTATGATCTGAATCACAAAGTGATCTTATCTGCGTGAAATCTGAAATTGAATCAGTTTGAACAAAACTATGATCGCAACAGTAGGGAGAAGAAGAAGAAGAACAGGGAGCGAGAGAGAGAGAGGTAAAGAGACGTGGGTAAATATACACATACGTGAGCGGTTGAGAAACAGAGGATCCAAGGTGTGCTTTAGGATGTCAAACCAAATCTGTGGTTGCAGGAGGGATGGAGGGGAGCCGTGATTTGGCTGGAGAGCAGAGAGATAAAAATAGAATGGTGGGGGAGACGTGGGTAAGCAAGAGGCTTAATGTTTGGACGGAAAGATAGAGGGATGGAGGGGAGACGTGATTTGGCTGGAGAGCAGAGAAGGGTGGGGGAGACGTGGGTAAGGAGGAGGCTTAATGTTTGGGCGGGAAGATATACATTTAGGATTGATATAAATTTAAGGAGGTTATCTGAGCCGTTCATATGAATATACAAATGAATCATGACCCTTAAAATGTCCTAGTAGGACAATTGTGGCTAACATATTTTCAAAATCCATTCTGTTTTATTATATAGATATATATTTGGTAAAAAGTATTTTATTAGTCTCCTTTAAAGTGAAAAGATCAATCTAATTTTTTTTAGGGCAAATTACATATACCTCCTTTGAGGTTTGGATAAATTACAGATATCCCTCTGAGATTTCGGAAATTACATCCCACCCCTTAAGGTTTGTATTTTCATAACAATTTGTTCCATGAGGTTTAAATTTCATAACAAATTATTCTCCAATTTGTTATGCAAATGTAGCATTCAGGGGAAAATTTGTAATTTCTCAAACCTCAGGGGAATATTTGTAATTTAGCCAAATCTCGAGGGAGTATATGTAATTTGCCTTTTTTTTAAAACTTGTGTAAGTACGTTGGAGAAGAAATGCTTCTTTTATTAATGACAAACAAATTTGTTTTAATTTTTTTTATAAATAATCTTATCATTAGTAACTATTTTTATATTTTAAATTTTAAAATAATATAACTTTTAATTTATATATTAATTTTTAATAAAATTTTAAAATATTATCGTCAAGATTTATTAAACAAGATATAAGTTGGTTATGGAATTTTTTTTAAAAAATCTTAGGCTGTGTTTGGTTAGATGTTCAAACTATGATTCCACCGTTTAGCTTCAGTATGGTATTTGTTTAGAGTTTTCAAAAGTTAATTCCACACCTACTTTTGAAAATTCCTTCCAAGGCGGGAAAATTTAGGCTAACTGGTCGTCCTCCTGGACATCCGGTCGGTTGATCGGTACAGTGTAATTTATTTATTTATTTTACAATTGGCACCTGTTATTTTTTATATTTTAAATAAAAAAATTTCAAAATTTTAAAATTTTTTTAATGAGTTTTGAATTGAATTTTGAGTTGTGTATTTTGTTATGAGTTGTAAGTTTTTGTATCAAATATTATATGTCACATCAAAAATTTTTCATTGAATTCAAAACTCTTTTCAAAACTCATTCACCAAATAATTTTTTCACACTCAAATAATAATTTCAAAACTCACAAACTCAAAATATAACTTTATTCTCAAATCATATTCAGAAAACTCTACCAAACGCTATCTTAATTTTTCTGCTGTTGAAATTAACATCAACAGTAACATTTTATTAGAAATCAGAATAAACTTTTACTATGAAAAAAAGTTTACAGTAGAATTGTACGGTTTATTTCAATTACGTCGGTTTTTTTTTAAAAAAGAATTTCATATTAAACTTGAATATTGTTTAACAAATTTTGAATAAATGATTTTAAAAATATTCAGTGTGTTTGGTTTGAGTTTTCTGGATTAAGTTTTTTGAAAACTAAGTTTTTTTATTTTCGTGTTTTTTTTGTTTTTAGTAAATATTTTTAAAATTTTAAACATTTTTTTTTACTTTTTTAGATGCACATTACTTAGATGTATCTAAAAAGTAAAAAATTTATGAAATTTTTTTTCAAAAAATTAATAAATACATAAAAATACAAAAAATGTACTGAATTCTTATATTTTTTTGTATTTTAGATATTTAGTGAATTTTTAAAAGATTTTTTTAAATTTTTTTTTTTACTTTTTAGGTGTATTTATGTTAGGTGTGCCTAAAAAGTAAAAAATTTACTTAAAATATTAAAAAAATTAAGTAAAAACAAAAAAATACGAAAAATAAGAAAGTAGAACTTTCTAAAAAGTATTTTTGAAAAAATGGAATCAAACAAGCGCTAATTTTATTAAAAATCGACATGTAAATTAAAAATTATGTCATTTTAAATTCGAAAATATTAAATTAATCATTAAAAATATTTTAATAATAGTGGGCGTACAAAATTTTTGAATAATTTTTTTTTTATACTTATCTTTAATATATTAAAATTTTATTATAAAAGATTTTGACAGAATACTCTTTTTAAAACTCCAACACATTTGTTGTACCAAAAAAATAATAAATAAATAAATAAATCCAACACATTTTGGGCTACGTGTCCGATAAACACATTTGCACCCTCTTCGGAATTAAAAAACAACGAACTCGCTTCATTCTCCACAAAAGGCTAATTTGGTAATTGTATTTGAAGTAGTTTGCCAACTCGGGGAGCTTCTATATACACACACCCTTTCCCCTCAATACACATCTCCCCTCTCACACACTTTCCACACACCTCTTCATTAAGTGTGTGTGGAGAGGATGTTTGATGTGTGTATATAGAAGCTCCCGCCAACTCACTTACCAAAGTGGCCAGCACGTAAATGTTTCGTAGCGTAAGAAGTGAGAAATCTCTATAAAAAAATTAAAAAAATAAAATAAAAAGTATATGAAATTAAAGTAGGGTTAATTTTGAGACGTTTCAATTTGTCTGAAGCAGCGGAGGCTGTAATTCCCGCTCCTTTTAACGTTAAGTTTTCAAAAAATACTTTATGCTGTTCAGCGCGGGTACCAAACCTCCACCTAAGCACCAACTTCCCACGTCAGCTTCACTTTCTGTTTTTTTTCCTGGATAAGTTACACTGACTTTCGGTAAAATTTACAAAAATTACAATAAATCTCACCATTAAAATAAGTGGTATTTTGAGAAGTTAATAAAAAATTAACTTTTTAGTTTTTTTTAACTTCTTGGTGGCTTTTATGACTAAAAAAGTTGACTTTTTTTTTTTTGGTAGCTTTTTTGTGATTTTTGTATGTAAAAAAATTAAAAAGTCAAAAGCTAATCTTTTATCAAATTTTCAAATTGTCTCTAAATTTTATTTTAATAAAGTTAAATTAACTAAAACTAGTCGAGATTATGCTAAAACACAAAAATAAACAAGGCCGGGTTTGAAAATAAGTTATTTTAATTGATTTTTAAAATTTTTTAGTTATTTTGACTTAGAATAAAGACTGGTAGCTCGAAATCCAGAGCTCGAATTCGGCTCGAAACTCAAAACTCAAAACGACGTCGTTTTGAGTTTCGATTTTTTTTTTTTTTTCTTTTCTTTCTGCCTTTTCTTTCTTTATTTTCTTCTTCTTCTTCGTTTTTGTTGAAGAACACAGGCGAAACCAGAGAGAGGGAGAAAGAGAGAGGGAGAAAGAGAGAGGCCCCTCCTGCCGATCGTCGTCTCCGGCAGCCCCCGTCGCCTCCGCCCGCCGTCCTCGTGGCAGCACGCCGTCCTCGTCCTCCGGCAGCCCCCGTCGCCTCCGCCGTCCTCGTCTGAGCACGCCGCAGCTCCGACTCCTCCTCCAGCCATTTTTATGGCCCCCTCCCCTCCCTCCTCCTTCCTTCTCCTCCTCTTCCTCCTCCTCCTCCTCCCTCCTCCAGCCTCTCCCTCCCTCCTCCTCCAGCCTCTCCCTCCCTCGAAAACCAAATTCGAGCCAATCTCGAGCCATCAAATTCGAGCTACGAATCGGCGTTGTTTGACTTAACTAAAAAAATTATGTTTAAGAAGATAGTTTGTTTTTTTTGTAATTTTTTTAATTAACTTTTTTTGTAATTGATTTGATGATTTTGAGAGAAAAAATGAAATAATTATATTTTTAATATGATATTTTTTCTTATTATCTGTTTTAATCCAAATTCACCAATGTAAAATATATAATTTCGTATCAAATATATAACAATTTCAATTCTGTCATCTATATATAACTAACAAATTATTGATAAAAATAAATTAAGGATTCGTTTGGGAAGTGGGTTGACTTTTTGACTTTTTAGTCTGGCACTAAAAAGTTTCGTTTGAGAATGATTTTTTGATTTTTTTGACTTTTTGTGAGAGAAATAATATAATAATTATGGACTGGATGTGATGTTTTATCTTATCAGACTAAAAAATCTATTTTGTCTTTGTGACTAAAATAGTCCTAAACACACCCTAACCCATCTTTCCAAACAGAGGCTAAAATAACTCAATATAATTATATAAATTAAAATCTTAAAATAACTCAATATAATTATATTAAAACTGTAAAATTTATAATTTGTTTTGAAAAATAGATTAAAAGTTAATTCTTTAACATTTTATGAAAAAAATAAAAAAATATTTGGCCAAAAAAATCAAAAAATCACTTTTAATTATATTTCCACAACAAGCCTATATATTTTCTCTAAACATCGCAAGTGATTAGTGTAGTTTTACTTTATTTATTTATTTATTGCCAACATCATTTGCATTTCATTGATAACTACACTTTGTTTTGACTCTGTACCTTTCTTTTTCTTTTTCAAAAAAAAAAAAACTTGAATTGGAAAATATATGTATATATATATATATGTGTGTGTGTGTTGAATTCCTTTTAATGAGAAAACTTATATATTTTTAAGAAAGTATTTTCTTTGGTTTTGAAACTCAAAAATTGTTTTAAATTTTTTAATTTGTTGTAATATTTTAATTAAATGTTTTTCAATTTTAAATTAACTAAATATAGATGTACTTAAAAAGTAAAATATTTATAAAATTGACTTTAAAAAATGAGATATTTGTAAATAAAATTTTAAAAGCTAACTACATATGAAAAATCCTAAAAAATACATTATTGTATTTTATATTTATTACACCTTTCTTTTTTCACCGTGATGATTTAATAATCATTATTTCCATTAAACTGTTCTATCACTGCTATCATGGCAGTAGTGATCGTAGTAACTACCTTATTACCGTTGTTATTCTCAACATTCACTTTCATCATGTTACTGTCTTCATCACCAACACTCAGTTAGTACATACAATCAATACGGTCACAACTACACTAACAAATAACTATTTTTATTGGAAATTATTAGCATAACACTTTTGCGATATACAAATTTATAAAGTACGAAACTACATACATGTTAAATCAAAAATAATTATTGAATGAGATATTCAACTTCAAGAATGAATCGAAAGAGAAATATTTATTGGCTCTACCTCCTATTTTTTATAAAGAGAACAATTTTTTTTTTATCAAAGGATAAAAAAAAAAAGGTCCAGATCTCTAATGAGAATAAATTATTTATTTATTTTTTATGATGATGAAGGAATGATTTGGAAGATGTAAAGCCAAAGACAAATATTGGGAGGAAATTATAGTTCATATAAATTTTATAACCAACATGATGCTGCCAAAGCATCTATCCATTTAAATATAATTTGAAATAAAATATGACAAATATCAATTTGAAAATATTAATTAATTTAAACTTAGAAAGTATTTTCCTACTTAGGAAAAATCCAAATCATATAACTTCGAGGAAGTTAAAAAAAAAACAGTAAAATATTTCCATCTTTCTCACTGCCCTCTCTCTACCCAACTCACCACACCAGTTATTCAGAATCTTCTCCTCTTTCTCTCTCTGCAACTCTCTTTGTTTGAAAGAAGAAGAAGAGAAGTCTCTCTCTCTCTCTCTCTCTCTCTCTCTCTCTCTCTCTCTTCATATTCAATATATATATATATCTATATATATCCATGGAAGTAGCTTCTATATCACTAGGCATTTGCTCAAAGCGTGAAGCCGAATTAAAAATCGAACAATTTCGCTTTAGAGCTTCAACCACGTGAACTCTGACAGATACTCTCTCTCTTGATTGTGGAGCTGTTAATTCGTCAGTTCTCGACTGAATCGAGCAATGGCGGCTTCATCGTCTCGGGGACGAAGTAGTTCACCATTCAACCATCGAAGGCCTTCGAGTCCTCACTCGTCATCGTCTTCGTCTTCTTCGTTCATGAGCACTCGGATTGTACCTCGCTCGTGTGCGTCTTCGTCGACATCGCATTACGGTTCAGGAAACGGTTACAGTTCCAGATCCATGACTCCAGGTCTGCCTCAAACCGACTCAGTGTACTCCAAGGGCTATGGAGGTCGCTCGCCCGTTGATTTTGCGTCGGCCGATGAACTTCTAGCAGAGGAACTCGATGCGCCGAGATCCGGCGGCGATAGCATTTCGGTGACGATTCGGTTTCGGCCTTTGAGGTAATGTTAGATCTGAGTAAAAATTGATTTAGATCTGTAGTGCTTTTGTTTTTGAGGAAATTGAGTTACTGGATTTAGGATTTTATTATGTGGCAATGTGTTTTGAGATTGGAGATAATTGTTTTTTGTGGTGGTAGTGAACGGGAATATCAGCGGGGGGACGAGATTGCGTGGTACGCGGATGGTGATAAAATTGTTCGAAATGAGTACAATTTGGCTACAGCTTATGCATTTGGTACAATTCTGGCCCTTTTAATTTTAATTTCATGCCAATTCTAAATTTTGAGTAAATTATGGGAAGAAATTGAATTTGAATTGAGTATAATTTTGAATCAATGCAATAGCATTGAATTTGGAGTTTGGAATGTGAATCTTATGTAGTTGTGAATTTCCCCTATTTGTTTTTACCTTGACAGATAGAGTTTTTGGACCCTCTACCATAACTGAGGAAGTATATGAAGTAGCTGCTCGGCCAGTTGTCAAGGCTGCCATGGAAGGTGTAAATGGTATGGTGCTTTTTTTTTTTTTTTTTTGTGTGGGTGTGTGTGTGTGTAATATTCACTAGATTATGTTAATTTTCGCTACTAATTAATGAAAACAATAGTAGACAAATGCCGCTTACTGAAATCATGCCTCATTGATTCAGTTGTTATTGAAATACCTGATGACGCTCTAGTTCCATGCTGTAACTAACAAATGAAAACAATATTAGTGAAATGCTGCTTACTGAAGTTGAGCAGCCTAAATTAATGGTTGAAAACGATATTCAATTGGGCTGTCGTTTTCTTGTTAAGTATTTTTTACTTCAAGACATTTCAGTTAGCTGCTAAAAGTAATTATTTTGATGTGAGACGTGGCTATTAATGATGCAGGAACTGTCTTTGCCTATGGTGTTACAAGTAGTGGGAAGACGCACACTATGCATGTAAGTCTAATACGTTCGTGTCCTTTTATTACTTTCTAAAAGCTAAAAGTTTCCTTCTGAATGACATGAAAGATCATTAACAAACTTTATAACTCTGAATCTCTGATTGACTGTTGACTGCATGTGACTAGTAAGTTAAACTTAATTGTCAGCTTAAGTCTTTTAATTCCACTATTATCATTTAAATCTTATACTCCTAAGTTGACAGTAACTAGTAAGTGAAGATTTTCCTAATACATTACTTCATATAGGTCTAATTAGTTTTTAGAATTACACAGTAGTGCATATACTTTTATTCCATCTAATTGTAATCTCCGTAGTGTTAACTGTAAGACCATTTTTGTCGTTTTGCATTCATAGGCCCTGTTTGGTAGGACTTATTTCCAGCTTATTTCAGCTTTTAGCTTAATTTAAGCTATTTTGATGTGTTTGGTTCAGCTTAATAATACAGCTTATAGCTTTTTGTAAATCAAAAATCAAATTATTTTTTGAGTGGGGGAGGAGAAGCTTAATTTATAAGTCAAAAATCAGCTTATGTTCACACTTATAAACTATAAGTTATAATCACTTTCCCACAGCTCTACCAAACGGGGCCATAGTTTTTCAACAACAATGTTTTATTCCCAAATACCGATTTATAATGATCTCATTATATATAGCAAATCCCTTGAACTTGATATGAAATTTTTTTGACTGCATTTGACTGTTTTTTTGTATTAATCTTTGCAGGGGGATCAAAATTCTCCAGGTATCATACCATTGGCCATAAAGGATGTTTTTAGCATTATTCAAGATGTAAGTGTGCTGGGATTTATTTGGATTTGAAGTATAATTCCTTTAATTGCAAAAATATATGTTTTTTCTATGCCAGCCTTTTGTTATATTGCTACGAAGGCACTTTTTCTCCTTATGCTCTTATTACTTTATTATTTTCTTTATGGGATGATACAGACACGGTGGGAATACAACATAGAATATATGCTTTATATATTTTTATTTGCTTTGTATATCTATATATTCAGGACATAAAGACAAAAAAGACATCAATGCATATCTGGATATATATATATGTGTGTGTATATATTTTCAATTTTCACATGATTTGTTTCCATATATTTTACTTTGACCCTAAATTAGCTTTTTAAAATAAAAAAAACTTACAAAGGTGTCTTGAGGTGTGTACAAACATAGGACACACCTGTCCGTGAAGAGTCGCCAATGTGTCCAGCAAAAAGTAGTAGTTAAAAAATTAGCATGCCACGTGGTGTGTCCGACATGTGGACACGTGTGCCCGCACCACAGTGTCGATGTCCGATCCGTGTTGGACACCGATATGGTTTCCATTTTGAAGTCTTTGTGCTTCCTAGCTTTGAACTATAGCACTTTTGGTCACAAGTTGTCAAATTTAAGTTTCCATGTTGTTTTATTTTTTTTAATGCTTTATTTTCCTTCCATCCTTGTGAAAATTTAGAATTAGTGCTATTGCAGAATCACTTTATTATGCATTCCAAAACAAAAAATTTGCTGCACTAAAGAGTCTTCAACACTTTCCTTTTACTTTGTTTTCATTATGATACTTCATTTTTCATTTATCTTGTTCAGTCAATGGTTTTGCCTTTGAGTAATCATGGAAGCGTTCTCTCTTTTAAAACTGTGCTTCCATGAGGAAGAGAATATTGTTTACTTGATGTTAATTTTCAAACAATTTTGATATTCAAAGATTGATAGTGCAATGATGCATATGCTCATCTTAGCTGGTGCAACATGTTTATTTGCTTTCTTGTTTCTGACAACTTTTTTCTCTCCCATAAATAGCTAGTCTATGATTGAAGTATTGAACTATAAATGACTAACTGTGTTCTCTGTTCAGACTCCAGGACAAGAGTTCTTACTTCGAGTGTCATATCTTGAAATCTACAATGAGGTCAGTTATACCAGAATAACACTATTTTTTACAATCTGAGTGGTGGTATGTTGGTTGACATTTTTGTAATTGCCATTGTAATTGGTGCACAGGTGATAAATGACTTGCTTGATCCAACTGGTCAAAATTTGCGAGTCAGAGAAGATGCACAGGTTTCTTGCTGAACTCTATGCAATTTGTTTTTTTAGCTTTAATCGCTATTGGACAAGAGTCCTTCCATGAGGATGGAACATTGTTTTCTTTTTGTTATTTTAGTCATTTGGTTATTTTCATGGTAAAACGTGGAAGATTGTGATGTTGCTTCCATCCGATGTTGATATGCTTCAGAATTGCCCCCACAAAATAACTTTCCTTTAGTCATAGATTATGTTGCTGCTCTATAATTTCTATCTAGCATCTGGAGGGGTTCTAATCCTGACTATAGCAAAACTCTTCCAAATTTTGTCAATACCTGATTTCTGTTAATTCCTGTTTATTGTTCTTATTTGTACTGGCAACACATTTACAGGGTACTTACGTTGAGGGTATAAAGGAAGAAGTTGTTTTGTCACCGGGGCATGCACTTTCTTTTATTGCTGCTGGAGAAGGTATTCACTGTAATCTGTTGTATGCATCTTCCCTCCTTGCTCTTTGTTAGTTGTTGGATTATTGATTGACTAAGTTCTCATCACTGGTTTAATGATTGTTATGCAGAGCATCGTCATGTTGGTTCGAATAACTTTAATTTATTCAGTAGCCGCAGTCATACAATATTCACACTGGTTTGTTTATATTCTCAGACAAAACTTGCATTTTGCTTTGTTAAACTTTATTTGTTGCCAGGAAAATGTTACGGTAAATGCAAGGGATATGAGCTTATCTTTGGTTGTAATTGGATAAAGACTTGTTTTCTCACATGCAAAATTTTCTCATCATTACTTTCTTGTACTAATTGTTTTTGCATAGCCATTTTGAGTGTTATGCTTTGTTTTCCTTTTTTCATTTTCTGATGTCTAACCTATTGATGTGTTTGCAGATGATTGAAAGTAGTGCCCACGGTGATGAATATGATGGAGTGGTCTTCTCTCAACTTGTATGCTTCAAATCATGTATCATTCTTTTGGTATGAAATATTTGTCTTTGTTATGCGATAATGACAGTGTGCTTTGTTTTGCCTTTATATTTTAGAATTTGATTGATTTGGCTGGATCTGAGAGCTCAAAAACTGAAACAACTGGATTGAGGAGAAAGGAAGGAGCATACATTAACAAAAGTCTTCTAACACTTGGAACTGTAAGTGCCCAATGTTTACTTTTGTTACTAACCTTCGATTGGATTTCTTATTGGTTCCCTTAATTAATACTAATTTTTATCACCAGAAATAGAAAAAAGACTCAATACTATTTTTTTACCTGGTTGGGGAAAGGGCGGTTTGGCCCAACGGTAAGGCTTGCTGTTAGCATCCCTGGTGCCGTTGGTTCAAGTCACGGAAATTGGTCCCTAGTCTGTGGCTTGTGTGTTAAAGGTGCAGGATGTGATTTGGTTTAGTCTTAGGTTCAAACCTTTCCTAGTGAGAGGGAAAAAAAAGAGAGAAGACATTGGTAATGTTGTCATCTGTTTATCCTCGGTCAACTATGGATTATATTAATGGCAGTTAGTGCTGTAACCGTTTTAAAATTTCACTTGCTTTCTGAGAGGATGTTGTTCTTGAGTTTCGGTAGTTAATGGCTTCTATATGTATGTGTTTCCATCTCCAATTGCATAATTTTACTTGGAATGTGTAGGTAATTGGAAAACTAAGTGAGGGGAAGGCTTCTCATGTTCCATACCGAGATTCCAAGCTTACCCGCCTCCTGCAATCTTCACTGAGTGGCCATGGACATGTTTCAGTGAGTATGAGAATCAAAAGAATAATGTTAGGTTTACTTTGCTTGATTTCATAGATGTTTCTTCCCAGAACTCATCTAATTTGTGTTTATAAGTCCACAAGAGAAAACTCAGCAGCTATATTTTTTTAATGCTGTAAATATTTTTAACTGTAACTTTATTATATATACTTTCTACTTTGTTTGTCTACCTCATTCTGAACCATAATGCAGTACACAACCAAAGGAAATATCATGCAATAAGATCTGACATGTCTCTTACCTTTCTTTTTTATTCTTTCTCCGCAGCTTATTTGCACAATTACTCCTGCATCCAGTAATATGGAGGAAACTCATAACACGTTAAAATTTGCGAGCAGGGCAAAGTGTGTTGAGATCTTTGCCTCACGAAATAAGGTGTCCTGACAGCAGTATATATTATATGATATTTCAAGAAGAATTCACTTTATATACACAAAGTTCACTGTTTGCTGATTTATAAAATCTCTCTTCTTCCAGATTATTGATGAAAAGTCTTTGATTAAAAAGTATCAAAGAGAAATATCAAGCCTCAAACTAGAACTTGATCAGCTAAAGAAGGGGATTCTTGTTGGTGTCAGTCATGAGGAGGTTATTAGCTTAAGACAACAGGTTTCCTTCCAAATCTTTTGTATTCTGGATTTGTATGGAATTGGCTTTGTTTGACTAACATTGAACCAAACCTGTTTGGCTTATGTAATGGTGGTTCTTTTTCTTAGTTTTTGATTTTCCAATCTTCCAGTGAGACTGGCTATGCAGATTTATGTTCTCATATGATGTTCACCTTTTGTTATTGATATAACAGTTGGAAGAAGGTCAAGTGAAAATGCAGTCAAGATTAGAGGAAGAGGAGGAAGCCAAGGCTGCTCTAATGAGTAGAATACAAAGGCTAACCAAGCTCATACTTGTTTCTACAAAGAATACAATTCCTGGATGTTTGAATGATGTGCCCAGTCATCAACGGAGGCATTCTGTTGGCGAGGATGATGTAAGCTGTCTTTTCCAGTTTCTGTAAATTAGAACTTAACTGATCTGTATCCCTCCCTCTCTCTATTCTTTTTCCTTCTTCTTTTTCTTAAACTCTTATTGTAGATTGATCATTTATTTAGACCAAATGTAACAATTTATTAGGCTTTTCATTAAAACAAATGAATGCAGGGATCTAGTAATTACTATTTTGGCAGTTGGACCAAAGCAAATGAAAAAGAAAAACTGGCATTTCTGATTTTGTAGTTTGTACAGTGTAGGATATACTAAAATTCGAATTAAAAATCTAAGTTAAATTATCAATTCAGATACTGAATGAGTTTAATTGAAATTATGATCATTTACTTCTAGGTTTTTTTAATGAAATGAACAATAATGCTAGCCTTAAATTACCAGCAGATTTTTTGTTATTGAAATGATTCTTCTTGTGCTCTCCTTTTATTTTTCTCATTCTAGCATATGTTTAGTACTTCAATTGTTTGAGTGAATGATACTGCAGTGGTCAAATGACGCATATACAACTCCAAAGTAACATCAAATGTTTTCCCCTTTTCTTCTTTTTTGTTTCTTTGATTTTTGAATTTGGGGATTATTTTCACCTGGGTTAACCTATTGCTAGTTTCAGAAGCTGTTGCTAGTTTTCCCCTGGGTTAACCTGTTGCTAGTTTCAATTTTCTCTTATGTACTTATATTGATTTTCATCTTGATCCTCGCTGGGTTGATTCCTGCAATGGTTTCTTTTGGAAAATCAATCAATCTCTCTCTCTCTCTCTGCGTGCTTGCTGCACACATAAGCACATTAGAGATTGTTTGTTTCTGAATCAATCTTGGTTTCATTTTTTTAGTTGTGTTTCAATATAGGAAAACATGACTTTGATAGTGATCTTTCATGCTATTTCAGAAGCTGGATGTTTTGCGTGATGGTTCTTTTCTCATAGGGAGTGAGAATCACAAAGAATTCTCATCTTCTGCTTTGGCAATTTCATCAGATCCTTCTAATGAATTTAAACACACAAGATCTTCCAACAAGTGGAATGATGAATTATCACCAGCTGGCAGTACAGTTACTGAATCAACTCAAGTGGGTGAACTTGTCAGTGGTTCTTCCTGTAGTTTAAAACTGCCAATAGTTTGTTTTTGCTGCTCCTCTCTTTTCTATGAAACTAGTCAATAGTTTGCTGAGTTTTATGAGGTTGCCTTGACTGTTAACAAATGAAACAGATTCAAATACTTAAACTAGTTGGGCACATTAATTGTGTAGTGACAAACAATTTCCTTGTACATTCTATTTGACCAAAATTTGTTCCAAGCTACATACCCATAATTTGCACAAGTGCTTCTCTCTCTTCTCTCTTTTCAATCTTCTTTATTTTTTTTAGTGTATCATTTTTCTGTGAAACCAGTCAATACTTTGCCGAGTTTCATGAAGTTGCCTTGACTGTTAACAACAAATGAACAGATTCAGATACTTAAATCATTGGGTACATTAATTATGTAGTGATAAACAATTTCCTCATATATTTTATTTGCACATTGGCATTTAACATCTGTAACTATACTTGTTTTGTTGGACTGCAGGGTGGGATAGCAATGTCAGATCAAATGGACCTTCTTGTTGAGCAAGTTAAGATGCTTGGTGGTGAGATTGCATTCAGCACCAGTACCTTGAAGCGTTTGGTGGAACAGTCCGTGAATGATCCTGTTAGCTCGAAAACTCAAGTAAAGCTTTTACTGATCACTTTAAGATCTATGCTTTATTTAATATGGTGCATTCATTTAATGAACATGTACTTTTGTCCTCTCATTTCATGAGGGTGGGAGTGTTCCTATCATCTTATGAAAAATTAAAGTCTGAGTTAGTTTACTCTTCTGCACAAATATTTCACTGTATATACTTCTTTATATTTGATCTTTGTTTATTGTATGTTTGATAGAGCATTAAATAGTGTTTGGATATGCACATTGCTTGCCATATAAATGCGTATAGTTTATGAGCTGATCTGATTCTTTTCTATTGGTCCATTGACTAATGCTTTAAGTTTAGGCAGTTTCGGATCATTTAGTGGAATTCTTATGATATATTTCAGCTTGTCTTCAATTATTTCTGAAGTGTAGCTAAATCTAGTTTCATTTTAATCATCTTAGGACACACATTTCTCCAGCACAGTCCCTGTGCAAGATTACAGCAAGTCGACTCTTCAAGAAACTTAGATAACCGATGACATGCAATTTTCACTGTTCAGATTTTATGGTTTAAATTTTTATATGGTGCTTGCCTTTGGATATTCTTGGTATCGGGACTCATTATTTGTGCGGCTGTGCTTTCTTTCTTGTATACAGATTCAGAACTTGGAACATGAAATCCAAGAAAAGAGGAGGCAGATGAGGGTTTTGGAACAACGCATTATGGAAAGTGGTGAGGCTTCAACTGCTAATGGTTCATTAATTGACATGCAACAGGTAATCTTCATCTTCATTGCATTTTCCTCTTCAATTTAATTTTAACATTGACCTCAAAGTCCATCCTAGATTCATTATTTTTTGGCAAATAACTCAACCATTGCATCTTTTTCTTTTCAATTTTCGGAGCAACAGAAAGTGATGAAATTGATGACCCAGTGTAATGAAAAAAGTTTTGAGCTAGAGGTCAGTACTCCAGTATATTTTCCATATAATGTTTTATCTGCAAAGTTTCATGGGAAGTTCACTTCATAAAATATTATGTCTAATTAAGATTCCAATCATTTGCTGCACTATATTGGTAAGCTGCTTGCTTTTATTGTCAATCAATGCAGATAACATCAGCAGACAATCGCATCCTCCAAGAGCAACTGCAGAATAAGGTCAAAATGACTTCACTCTACTACACTTTTTAGACACACGTGTTTTTTTAAAATTTGCCCATACTGCAATATTTTATTATTTTTTTCATACCTATCTGGTTGAAGATGATGCTAGCAATTTTTGCTAAATAAAATGTTGTCTTTCTGCTTTTCCTTTCTCCTGTTTGCTTAAAAGGGTTACTGTGTTTGTTGCCATCAGTGTGCAGAGAATAAGGAATTGCAAGAGAAAATAAATCTCCTTGATCAGCAGTTGGCTTCAGGAAGTGGTGGTAAATCGTCATCTTCTGAACAATGTATATCTGAAGAATATGTGGATGAGTTGAGAAAGAAAATTAAGTCTCAGGTGATTATTGGGTCTTCTGGATTTTAAATACGCGCACGCCTTGACAGAATTGCAGTCATGGTTTTGATGTTTTGGATGGAATTTATAATTTATTCTGCAATATCACTTTATCTTTTAACCTTCTAGATGTTTGATTCTGCTAATTTCTGTGTAGTTTTAATTTGAGAATTCAAGCATTATTCAACCACAGCTGGATTTATAAATTCACTGCTGAAAGATGTCTTACCAAAGCAAAGTGGTGTACAGCATATATTATATCACTTTTACCGACAATGATATGTTTGACCTGCTGTTAGCCTTCCACTGGAACACCAAATGTAGCTAGTGTGTTTCATCATTAATGTGTGATTTGTGTCTGGGATTTTCTTTCATATTCATAGGAAGGCGTTAACATGTGTAGTTCACCCCTTTCGTTTGAGTCCCTGCTCTAATAAAGTTTGTTGCATGCTCTTGAGGTCTAAACAATTTCTCTTCACATGTCCAATTCAAGAATCTTTAATAATTTTTAGAAGAGCATGTAATATATTATCTAAATTTAACTGAAAGCAGGAACTGATGTGGGTTTTATGTACTTTTTTTTTTTTTTTTTGTGTGCATAATGGACCTTACATAGATGGTTTTGTTTCTTTGTGCAGGAAATTGAGAATGAGAAACTAAAGTTAGAACATGTTCATATTTTAGAGAAGAACAGTGGATTACATGTACAGAATCAAAAGTTGTCTGAAGAAGCTTCTTATGCAAAGGAACTGGCCTCTGCTGCTGCCGTTGAGTTGAAGAATTTGGCTGGTGAAGTCACAAAGCTCTCTGTACATAATGCAAAACTAGAGAAAGAACTATTGGCTGCTCAAGAATTGGCACATTCTAGAGGTTCTGGTTTACAAACTGGTAGTGGTGGCAACAGGAAGTATAGTGACAGCATAAGACCAGGTAGAAAAGGACGGCTTTCTGGCAGAGCTAATGAAGTTTCCAGAATGGTCTATAGTGAGTTGGACTCCTGGGATCTTGACCCAGATGATTTGAAAATGGAGTTGCAGGCAAGGAAACAACGGGAGGCGGCCCTTGAGGCTGCCTTGGCTGGGAAGGATTTTGTTGAAGAGGAATACAGGAAAAGAGCTGAAGAAGCAAAGAAACGGGAGACAGCTTTGGAAAATGATTTAGCCAACATGTGGGTGCTTGTTGCACAGCTGAAAAAAGAGGGGGGAGCTATCCCTGAGTTAAGCACCAATGAGAGGCAAACTGATGGAATAAACCATGTGAATGATCCGAAAATAGATGATGTTGACAGCAAAAATAATGTCCTCAAAGAGAGGCAAGTAACAGATGTTACAAAACCAGCTCAAGATGTTTCCAAGGAAGAATCTCTTGTTCTTCGTTTGAAGGTAACTCTTCCTTTCTTTCTCTTTCCTCTCACTCCGTCTCCCCTATGCATTATAAATTGAGAAGCTTGCATGCGCTCTCATTTGTCTGGCTGAATGCATTCGACTGAGTTCATTTTGCTTTGTAGGTAAATTGTGATGTGGCCTTAAGTCAAAAAACATTTCTATGGCCACAACTCAAAACTCAAAAGGACTTCATTCAAATTATTCAGTGTTGGCTATATATGAGTAAAACTTCAATGTGACGGTGATATACCATGGCATCATTCACAAGTCGTATCACCAACTAATAATAAAACACCATATAAGAAGATTAGCCCCACTATCACTGTTTCCATACAACGACATGTTTTCCACCCATAAAACATTTCTGATTACCTGTTTTATTCAGAACATATTTGCCAGGAGCACATGTTAATGTAGTAGACAAATTTTCTAGAGTTGCATCTGATGAAACATTGTACAGCATTGCTATACCCGCAAATCTTCTCCCGAAAACTTTAGCATTTAACTCGGAAGAGGATGCACTAAGTAAATCTTTTTGCAACCATGGTTGTGTAGCTTCTTTAGTTCATGTGCTTTTGGTGATTCGATGTTTTTTTTATTGTATTGTAAATACTTTCAGGCTCGACTCCAAGAGATGAAGGAGAAAGAACTTAAATATTCAGCGAATGGGGATGCAAATTCTCATGTATGTAAAATATGTTTTGAAACACCAACTGCCACCATGCTTCTCCCTTGCCGGCACTTTTGTCGTAAGTTTATGGAAATCTTTTACACTCTGAACTTTCTTAAACCTCGAGCTCAGTAGCATAACAGCAGTAACCTTTGTGTGTGCCTTTTGCAGTGTGTGAATCTTGTTCGCTTGCTTGTTCCGAGTGTCCAATTTGTCGGACAAAGATCACAGATAGGATTTTTGCTTTCACCCCTTGACAATGTTGCATGGTCAGGTAATTAAGGGTTTTTTTTTTTTTTTTTTCCCCGCATTTTTTATGTTAAAAAAAGCAGTGAACATGGTAGTTTAATCCATGTAGAGAAATTTCAGAAAATAGACATGAGACTACCATTCCTCTTCCTGGAATTTTTCCATCAGCAAGTCTAGACATAATGTCACACATCATATGGATTATTTGAGTTAGTTATTGGTAATTCCTAGACAAATTTTGTAACATAGCTGGACTGATTTGCTTGATCTTATACGTCATTTGTTTCGGTAGAGAACATTTTTCAACAAAAAAACATTTTCTATTCTAGAAAAATTTCCCCCTATATTTGGTTGCAACCTTAAAACTAATGTACTAGTGGTGGTAGGGTGGTGGTGGTGATAGTGGTGGCTTGTGCTGGTGAGGTCGTGGTAGGGTGGAGGTCGGGTTGGGGGCTGCAGTGGTAATGTGGTGGCATTTTGAAAACATTTTTGGCCGCAACAAACTTGAATTCTGTTGATCATGAAAAATATTTTTTTTCATACCAAATGCTAAATTTTAAAATATTTTTGCAGAAAATGTTTTATGCCAAAACAAACGGAACAGAGCGATTAGGACAGAAAATTTCACTATATCTGATTTGTTTGACTTCTGGTTGCAGGGATTTTTATCATCTTCTTCCACCTGTTTGTATTTTCTCATGGAATAGAGCGGGTGACATTCTTTTATTAGTTGTATGCAAATGTTGAAAAAGGTATATTTGCCTCTTGTATCTCTCTCCCAAGGGGCTGTGAAATAAGAGGGGGGAAAATGAACAAAACTTTAAAATGAAGAAAAAAAGAGAATGTAAAACTACATATGAAGCCATTTGAAATTTTCATTGCATATTTGTAAGCTTCTACAACAAGATTTTTTTATTTCTTTTTATTCTTTTCTTTCTCTTTCCTTTTTTTTTTTTTTTGTATTAAACACAACAATTAATACATGGAGATGTTTGTAAATAAATTTTTGTGAAAGTTTTTTAGTCCTTGAGCAGGTGTTAAAAATGAGTAAGTTAAGTTTTGCACTCTTATGTTTGGATCATGGATTTGGAAAAAAAGAAAAGAAAAGAAAAAGTAAAAAAATTTAGTTTATATTTTATTCATATTTTTTTTCCCCACAATTTTCTTCTTTCTTTTCAAATGTTTATCTAAATTCATGATTCAAATGTCTTAAAAGTATTATATAGTTCTCATTATGGCCCATGAAGTATAGATTTTTGTTTAGTGATCTAGTAAACTTTTGGAACAAATTTTGCTAATTTTTTTTTAAAAAAATCTTATTAAAAAACGTGTCCAAACATCATTGGGTATCATTGTTTTTTATTTTTCATAACTAATCCTTTTGAGTTTTTTGTATTTTGAGAATTTTTTTAAATGTTAGTAAATATATCTATAGAATTATTGGAACTGTTGTCGAACTCTCACGGAAAATGCCTGGCATTGAATAGCTGGGTAAAAAGTGGTGTAAATGTAAATTCCATACACATAGCTATCACTGTTCAAGGGGAAACAAAAAAATTAAAATTAAAATTAAATGTTCAATGCTTTTTTTTTAGTTTTTATTATTATTATTATTTTTTATGGGATGTTCAATGCTTTGGAAAGCAGGGGAATTGCAGCCCGGTGAGCTTTTCAAAAAATATTTATAAATACAATAAAAATTTAAAATTTAATTATTAATATTTATAAAGTTTATGATTAATGTGTAACTTTTTTATTTTTTTATTTTATACTGAATTACTATTTTTACTTAAAAGTTGATATCTTACAAAGTGATTTGCATAGACGACCCCCTAATGATTAATGGCAGTACTATATATATTAATTAATGTACATATTAGTGTCTATAGATGACTCATCTAAAGATTAATGACGGTGTTACATACACTAATTAATATACATTTTAGTGTACACATTAGTGTATCAATTAGTGTTATGACTATTACTGACCTCACCTATTATACAAATTATAAATATTCAAAACTTTTAAAATTATGTCACATTATCTGTTAGTATATTAATTAATATATATAGCATTATTCAAAGATTAAACAACAAAACATAAATAAAATGGTAGTTTTATATGCACCAATTAATATACATATTAGTGTACCAACTAGTATTATACCATTATTACTGACCCCACTTATTATACAAATTACAAATATAAAAAACCTTCAAAATTATGTCACATCATCTGTTATTATACTAATTAGTACATCATAAAGCATTGATCTTACAATATATTTCTTGAAAAAGTTTAAAATTACATAAATCGATCATGGCAAACCTTTTCATAAGACGGGTTGCAACTTTTTATAAGTCCCTCTCGTATGTGATTAGTTTATGTTCAAATAGAAGACCAGATATTCTTCTACCAAAAACGTCTCGATTTCTTGAAAGAAGGGCTGATCTGAGGAACTGTAAAACCATCTTCACTCCATTTCTTCATGCCAACTTTCATCACATTTTGTGATTCATCAGACTTCTTTAGTAGTGAATTGATCACATTAGTTTGGGGTAGACATTGAGGAGTATGAGAAGATTGAGGTGGAGATTGAAGTGGCCTACTATCAGAATCTCCTGATAAAGGATACAGATTGCTTTCAAAACCATGATCCCAAAGCCTCAACTCATTATCATAATTCTGCAAATCAATCCCAAAACCAAATAACATCAGCAACAAACAAGGATTATATCATGTTGGTAATCTAATTGGAGATAAATTGTTGGGCTTTAATGAATTCATTCGGGGCACTCTTTTAAATCGAACCGTTCATCTTATAAGATTTGTCAAACAAATCATTAATTCAAATATATAAGTTGATTGGATATCAGTATGATAACTACATGACTGGATCACATTTTGCTTAAAAAACTAAATGGTCTATTTTGAAAATCATACTTCTATCTATTTTTATTAGACAAAGTGATCTGACCATTTAGCTTAAGATGCGTGAATCATACTACCGAGATGATCTCACTAAACCCAACAATACATCTCTAGTAGGCTGGAAAGAAGCTAATTTTTTACCTAAAAATGTGATCGGCAGTTATATTATTAGTAAGGCTATAAACACAAAATGTTGTGCACAAAAACTATGTATTGATTTTTTTCTGAAAATAAAAATATATAATATAGATTTAACTACCAATTTTAAATATGCAAAATATATAAATTTGGATTTTTTTTGAGTACACCATTTGTGTGTTGTTTATATCAAGGGCGTTATGTATACGAGTAAATAAATATAAATGCACATAATATTTTCATAAAAAACGAGACGTAGTGTGACACAAAGGGTGAGTTCTAAGTGTGGTCCCGAGTGCATAATGTTCTTGGAAAGATATAGAGTGTACTGCAAACCTCGCAGAAACCATGGGGAAAACATGAAGGATCAAGGAAGTCATCGACGCGCCATCCTGGTAATGTCTCCATCAAGTACTCCGATATGCTACTTGTTGACACCGATCGTTCTTGGCTACTATTCATACACCGATCTTCATCAACTCTACTGGGTATTGATGTTGAAGGCAATGCATTATCAGTGTTGAAAGATTTATTAGAAACCGAGTATTTGATCTCGGAGTCATTGGCAACAATGTCGTCACCACTGCTTTTGGAGGACAATGAAGCTTGGCATGAATAAGGAGAAGAAGAAGGAGGAGGTGAGATTCGAACACCGGTGAGAAGAAACCTGTTGTGTTTCTGGGTGTGCTCGTTTGCTTTGTGGATTGGAATGTCACATTCTCTACATAGAATCGCTCTATCTTCTTGGCAGAACAGAAAGGCACGTCTCTCCTGTATATCAAAAGATCCAACAAAACAATACAATCAATCACTATTCCCATGCTGAAACATCAATGTAAATCACACACCGTTTGTTTGAGCAAAAAAATATGATATTGAATTTTGATACAATAAAAATCAATGAAAACATTTTTCATAGTTAACAGTAAAATATTTTTCAAACTAAAATTTTATTAATGTTACCACACTATCACTCGCTCTCACCTCTGCCATCACACCACTATCACCACGGCCACCACCACTATCACTGTTACTATCACTGCCACTGTCACCCCACCACAATACCACTACCACTACCACCACCACCTCCACCTCTACCTTCATTCCACCAGCACCACAGTACCAAACATAAAAATATTTTTCTAATATTTTTTATTAAAAAATATTTTCCGCTCAAACAAATCACACCACAACGTCTCTTTTGGAAAATAGACTGTCTTTTTGATTTATCTTATTGAGTTGCAAAAAAGAAAAAGAAAAGAAAGAGAATTATTTGTAAGCTGATCTACTTTCTGATTATAAAATTTCAACTTGAAAAAATGCACCAAACAGGGTTGTCTCTGTTCCAATTCAATAATGTTTCTGGTACATTTGTTTCAATTCTGTTTCTGTTTTTACACATATACAGTATGAGAGAGAGAGAGAGAGAGTGGGTGGAGCAAAAGATCGAATACCTGGCAGATATCACAGCGAGGGGATTCTTTGAAAGAAGGGTGGAGGAGAGAGAATCGGATGTGTTTGGTGGCCAGCTTGTTTGCGTGGTGGACTCGGCGGTCACAACCGTCGCACAGGGCGGCTTCATCGGCGGAGCAAAATACAGTCGCCTCTTCTCTCTCACAAACATCGCACTTGATCTTCATTCTCTCTCTCTCTCTCTCTCTCTCTCTCTCTTCTATCTGTTCTGTATTGTTGTGTTGACTCTTCTATCTGTTCTGTATTGTTGTTCTGTATTGTTGTGTTGACTATTGAGAGAGAGAGAGAGATGTAAAGAGAATTTTAATGGGAAAGAAGACGAAAGTATACGGGCAAATGGGTAGGGATGAGAGAGAGAGAGAGAGAGGGAGAGAGGGTTGCGAGCTTTATCTATTTCTAAGAAGTCATCAGCGTGCTTTCAGTTTTTTGAATTTAATTTTTTTAAAATTGAGTTTTTATTTTTTATATTTTTTTTGTTTTTAATAAATATTTTTTAAATTTTAAATAATTTTTTTACTTTTTTAAATTCATCTTACTTAGAGGATGAAATAATATTTTAAAAAATTAATAAATACATAAAAATATAAAAAATATATTGAATTTTCGTATTTTTTATATATTTTTTGGTATTTAATATATTTTTTAAAGATTTTTTTCACAAATATTATACTTTTTAAGTGTATTTATTTTAAGTGTGTCTAAAAATTAAAAAAATTATTAAAAAATTGAAATACCGAAAATAAAAAAATAAAATTTTTTAAAAATTATTTTTTAAAAAACTATAACCAAACAAGTTGGATTCTCTCTCTCAAATAGAGTTTCTCTCTCTTCCTTTTGCGTAGGTATGGACATGGAGATGGGGGGCAACAACTTTTCGCTCTCAGCTCCGAGTCATATCTGGAATTGCGAGCAGGGACGTATGGGCTGCCACTTTTAGGAGCCTTTTAACATGTTTTGTTTGATTTTTTTTTTAAAATATTAAAAAGATATTTTTAATACTGAAAAGATATTTCTAATATTTTGTTTGGTTTTTGATCGATTTTTTTAAAATTAATTTTTTTATTTTTTATTTTTAGTGATTTTTTAATATTTTAAATATTTTTTTTACTTTTTAGATGCGCATAACTTAGATGTACTTAAAAATTAAAATATTTATAAAAAAATATTTAATTTTTTTAATAAATACATAATAATACGAAAATACACTGAATTTTTATGATTTTTTTTTATTATACTTTTTAAGTTTATATAGGTTAGGTGCATTTAAAAAATAAAATTTTTTCTTAAAATATTAAAATTTTTGGCTAAAAAAAACCACGATAAACAAAAAAAACTCAATTTTTTGAAAAGCTAGCTCAATTTTTTGAAACCAAACAAAAAAATTTATGCCTCTCAAAAGATAAGTGTTTGTTTTTTCATCAAAATAATTTTTAGTTTTTAGAAGAAAAAAAATTGAAAACATAATCAAAAAATCAAATCAAACAATCAATTATTTCATTTATACATAAATTAATCATAGAATCCAACATAATATATTCACAAAAACTAATCAAAAAATCGAACATAACATTTTCACGTGAGTTGTGACCTACAAAGTGAGATAGTGATATGAGAGGTTGTGAAGTAATTGATTTGTATTCCATTTTTTTCTTTCTATTTTCTAGTTGTACATGTTTTGGATTGACTAGATTGAGTTGAGAAAAATTTTGTATTGAAGTGAACTACTTGATTCAATTAGTTGATGAGGATTGAAATTGACTAGACGCCACAATTCGTTTTATAAAATTTTCAGGTTTAATGTAAAGGAGGATTTTTCATGAGATTTTATAAAAGATTTAATAAAAATTCATGGAATCTTTAATCAAAATTAAATGAAAAGAAATAATGGAGATTACTTCATAAATATCCTATTCCTTAAAGCTGAAGAAAACAATTTTTTAAGGTGTGTTAATCTATATAATAATAAAAAAATTTGGTTCCATTTTCTCAAATTTCAAACTTAAGCAATAGGATGATATGTCTTGTTTAGATAAAAGCCATAGCATTGGTGTAATTGTGGGCTTTGGTTCTAGCTAATTAGTTGTTAGTCAAGTTTAACTCAATCTAAAAAAATGATTCATCACCAAGACAAATAGGGAATGCACCAACCCTCATCATAGGAAGCAAAGTCATGATCAAAATATAGTACAATCAATTTCAACCAATTAAGGAATACACTAGGCACCTTTCCACATTGCCACCACCCCAGTGGTACATTGGTGCTCTCTTCATATTCTCATTTTCACGAAAATACACACCCCATCAAATGTTAAATGGTTCTTCTTTGAATATAAATAAGTATAAATGTACAAGTATTTTTAATAAGAGTTTATTTAGAGAGATGCTATTCTTATTCTATTTTGTTTTAAATATATTCTTTTATTTATGTTTATTATATATAGAATGGAGTGTATTTGGAGTAAAGTGGAGTGAAAAAAGTAACTATGTATAATAAGAATAAAAAATATTGTGTACCTATATCTATCTATCTATCTATATCTATCTATACTATATATTAAGTAAAATGGGGTTTTTAACCCTCAAAGTCTGTGGGAGTTTCAATATCCCAATTCGAATTTTCTAAATTTTTTATTTAAAAAATAAAAAAAACTGAATATTTATTGATTTGGTCAAAATCCCCTAATCAACATTTAAAATTCCCTCATACAAATAATTATAAATACCCTTATTTTTATAAAAAATCTTTAAAAACATAATTTATATATTAAAAAAAATTAAAATAAATATAAATATCTATAATTATCCCGTGCATAGCACGGGTGATAGGTTAGTATCTATCTATACTATATATTAAGCAAAAGGGGGGTTTTTAACCCCAAGGCCTGTGGAAGCTTCAATATCTCAATTTGAATTTTCTAAATTTCTTATTAAAAAAAAAAAACCCAACATTTATTGATTTGGTCAAAATCTCCTAATCAACATTTATTAACTTTTTTTAATCCACATGTTTTTCATATGTCTGCATTTATTGATTTGGTTAAAATTTCTTGATCAGCATTCAAAATCCCCTCATACAAATAATTATAGATACAATCTGTGTATAGTTACCGCAGTACCCTTTTTAACTTTTCTCATACACTATGGTTAGTGATCAGATTGTTAAATTATTTTTATAAAAAATCTTAAAAAACATAATTTATATATTAAAAAAAATCTAAAACAAATATAAATATCTATAATTATCTCGTGCATAGCACGGGTGATAAGCTAATATTATATAAGAAAAAGGGGATTTCTAACTCACAAGGCTTGTGGAAACTCCAATATCTTAATTTTAATTTCCTAATTTTTTGATTTAAAAAAAAAAAACACCCTTAGTACTTATTGACTTCTCCCAAGTCTTTTTGACTTCTTCCATACACATCATTTTCAATTTCTCCTATGCCTATTGTAACAATCCAAATTTTTAATTATTTTATAGAATTTATACTAATATTATTTAATCTCAGTTAAGAAAATATATGATTTATTATATATTATTATGCGTAATTTTATAAAATAATATAATTATTAAAAGTTTAGGGGTTAAAATATAAATAATAATAATATAGATAATATAAATAATAATAATAATGGGTGTGGTACTAAAATAAATAATTAATTTTCTGTTAGTATAAGATAAAGTGTAATTTAATTAAGAATTAAATTATTTATATAATTATATTAAAAAGTTAGGTCAAAAGATAATTATCTTAAATATCTATTAAAGATAATAACGGATCTATATAATTAATTATAGAATCTGTTGAAATAATTGGGGTCAGCCACGTGTTGGCCAGGGAGTGGGCTCTCTTCTCCATTTAAGGGAGAAGCCGTTCACCTGGGCAAGAAAGAAGAAAGAAAAAGAGAGAAAGAAAGGAAAGAAATAAAGAAAGAGAGAAGAGAAAGAAAAAATAGTGGAAAGGGTCTTTGATAGTGAAAAGGAAAAGTAAGGTATTAAAATTAAGGTGAGTTATATTATATCTTGAGTCATCAAAATATATTTTACGTATGTTTTGACTTACCAAAATCTATTTTATATAAGTATGTTTTATTAATATATTAATAAAAGTTATGTTTTATAAATATTTCAGTTACGTGGTTTTATTTCTAAATCCTATTTGCTTAAAAGAAAACCCATGGATATGTTTGTTTATATTTTAAAGAATATTTGGCTATGACCTTTGATTACGACCTTATAAACAATTATATTTTGTAAGTACCACTACGGGAGTCCCACGCTTTGGGGGACTTAAATAACCATTGGCCTCTATTTGACCACTTGGTTGTCCTCTGTTTGTCATGGATCTATTGACCTCTGTTCTGTGCGGACCAAAGTGCTGTGCGGAGCTAAGTGCTACACTATTGTGGGAGCCACCTCTAGAATCCGTACGAGCCACCTCTTGAATCCGTACCCCTGTTATGTGCGGACCAAAGTGCTGTGCGGAACTAAGTGCTACACTATTGTGGGAGCCACCTCTAAAATCCGTACGAGCCACCTCTTGAATCCGTACCTCTGTTCTGACTGTCACTTCTGTGACCTCTGTTCTGTTCTGTACCGTGGTTATGGTTATATATTTATATAATATCTGTATTTCAGTTTCTGCTACTTAAATGATTTCTGTTGCTTAAATGATTTGTTTATGTAAATGTTTTGGCCTAACTAACGATCCATGGTTATTTCGTGTCCCTTATACTCTTGGTATAATGTTTCTCACTCTGCTATATGCTTATAGTTGTTTACCAATTTTCAGGAAATATGCAATTCATAAATAGCTTTTGGAAAGTCTTAGATGCGAGGCTGCGGATTAGACACACACAGTATTTTTATGATATTTTTATATGTAAATATCGACCTTTTTGGTCAATAAATTTTGTAATAAAAATAGAAACTCCAATGATTATTTTGGTACCCTTATATTACTTCCGCTTGCGTTTATTTATTTGTTTAAGAATTGGCCGTAGGTAACTTCAGTTACTGGCTATCACGATACTTAACCCTTGGATACGGGGAGTGGGTCGTGACGCCTATTTAATTATTTTGAAAATAATAATTATCCATTAATTTATGAATTTTAAATGGAAAGATAACAAAAATATTTCATAATCTCTTTATCCTAATCTCTCTCATCGATTTCCAAAAAGAAAATATTAAAACTTGCATTCATTCTCTCTCCCTCAAAAAATCAGATAATATTTTTCATGAAAATTGTAGGTATCTATCTATATCTTATATATTATATTATAACTTAGCAAAAAAAATTAAAAATTAAAAATCAGATATACAAACAGATAAAATTAATAAATATGATTTTTATTTGTGTAGTTAAAATCTTTCTTTTACCTCTCAATATCTAATTTTAAATTTTAAAAATCTTTAAAGTCTATCTAAACAAATCTAATTTGAAAATATCTCACACCATCATACTTTAAATTAATAAAACTCACATGTTTATCACATATCTAACTTATCTAATTAATAATAATTAAAAACAAATAGATACCATAGATAAATTAAGTTAAAAAAATTTGAAACCCACAAATCCATCTTAAATAAATTGAAAAAAAAATAGAAATCACACAAAAATAAAGAAAATAAGAATTTAGATATAGAACTCAAAAAGATATGACAATATCTAAATTTGAATTATAATTTAATAATATAATTATCTATTTTTTTGATATAAATCTATCAAAATTTTAAAGGATAAATTACAAATACACTCCCCGAGGTTTACTTAAAATACAGATTGTCCCTTGTGGTTTGAAAAATTACAAATACCTCCTTATTAGAATTTTTTATTTAACAGAATTAACTAAAAAAATAAAATTCATAATTGCTCTCTTATACAATAATAAAATTACTTAAATTATTAATTGAAATATATTTTTAACATCATTAAAAATTGTTAATTGATTCGATGATTTATCAATAAAAAGGATGATTTGTTATGAAATTAGAAACCTTAAAGGGTGGAATGTAATTTTCAAAACCACAGGGGGCAATTCATATTTTAATCAAATCACAGGGAGTGCGTTTGTAATTTACCCAATTTTAAATTACTTAATGAGACAAATTAATCAATTTTTAAGTCTTATTTAAAGAATAATCTGATTAGTCATCTTAATTCCTAGACTTCGCGGGTACTGGCAGAGGAGTTAATGAATTAGACGGGGTGAGGTCTAAGTTGTTGGCGGTAATATCCTACCACTCCATAAATTTATTTATTTTTTAATTTTATTTTCTTCCCTGTGTGATTTTCTTTCTCTATTGTTGATTTGGTTTTGGTTTCGGCTTTATTGACATTTATTTATTTGTTTATAGGTTTACATGGTGGAGAATAATTATTGTTAATGATAGTTGCAATCGAAGTATCTATGCACATTCTGTGCCAAGGATTTTGATCGGATTTTATTTTTCTAATGAAAACCATAAAAATGAAGTTAAAAAAATAGGAATCGAATTAATTTTTTATTTTATTTTTTATCGTCATTTCATTTTATACAAAATATGAAAATTTATTGGGAATTTAAGATTGTACTATTTTTTAATGAAAACCATAAAAATGAAGTTAAAAAAATTGGAATGGAGTTATTTATTTGTTTTATTGTCATTTCATTTTATACAAAATATAAAAATTTATTGAGAATTCAAGATTGTACTATAACAAACATTAGATTTTTGTGTAAGTAGATAAATTTAAAACTTTTAAATATCGTTATATTTTTTATTTTTATCATCTTTCTATCTTATATACCATTACTGCTATTTGTTAGTTTGTTAATCATAATTCAATTAATTGAAAATGAAAGTTTAGTATAACTTTTCATATATATTAATTAATTTGTTACCACTATATTTGTATATAATAACATAATATATAGGGATAATCTCTAAATATAATTTCTATTTATTTATGTGATTAAAATAGTCCATCTTAAAATAGTATATAGGGGAGTTAGATGGCTTCTTTTATTCAAAAAAAAAAAAAAAAACTAAAAAGCCCAATCTATTTTTTTTTTATATACTTTTTAGTTTTTTAAATTGAAATATCAGTTGTTTATGTTCACAAAATAAAATTGATAAACATATATCCAAAAGTTACACATTTTTTTCTTTTTCCTTTATTTTTTCTTTTTTTAATAGGTTGGATATTTACAAATGAAAAATGTTTGACACCTCAAAAAGCTTTCCATAATTCGACTCATAATGATGTGGTCATAAATGTCAATTTTTATATAAATATGAGAAAGAATTAATCAAATTATACATTTCAGCCAACCATATATTAAAACTTTCACTATTTCAAGATGTTATTTCATTATAATTTCAATTAAGAGAATTTTCAACCCTTAATATTTTTTCTTTATCAAATTATAATTTGATAAAAATTCTAAAAGATGAAGCGTTGGAAATTATTGTTTTTTCCATCAAAATTGATGAAAAGCAAAAAAAATTGGGATACGAATGAAAGTTTTTTTAAAAATTGATAAAAATTTAATGAAAAAGTTAAAGTAATTCATATCAAATCAAATTTTTTATTCAAATTTAAAATCAAATTAGATTAAAAAAAATTAAAAGAAAATGATGAAAAGTTGGAAATATTCTAAAACCTTCTTATTCTTAAAGATTAGAAATCTGTGTGTATATTATATTTATATTGCATTTTTAGTTATGAAATTAAAACAAAATAAATGTAACTTAAATTATTGGATTAATAACAGAAACATCATACCAATTATTGTTAAATATCACTTCATTTTACATTTAATAATAAAATTGTATATTTGTCTTAATTATAACTTTTAAATTTGTATATTTTCATAATAAGAACAAGTACATCATAACTCATGTAATCTCATTTAATTAGGTTTAACTTTTTTTTTTATTACAAATTATCAAAATTGCACTAAATAGATTTTTATATATAATTTTAATTTTTTTAAACTAATAATTTAAAAAATTATAAACATAAAAATTAGCTTATAAATTTTATGTATACCACAAGATAAAATATTAAATTACTTCAATATATTTATAATGATGTTTTTTTTTTTAATTTATAAAATCCCGTGCATAACACAGATTATTACTAGTTTAGAGTAAAGTGGGATGGAAGCAATTCTCTTTATTTAAATTTAAAACATATAATTAATGTCAAAATATTTATAATTTTAATATTCTTTTTACATATTTTAAAATAATTTTATATATTTTTATACACTTTGTGTATGTTACATCTTTAAAAATTGTTTTTAACATTTTCTAAGAACATAAAAGTATAATATTTTTTAAAATTTCCAATGATGCTAACAATGTATAAAAGCCACAAAAAAATGTAATTGAATGTTAAAATTATAAAGAGATCTAATTTGGACCGATTATTATATTTTGCAAGATTCATTATGTATTTCAATTTTATGTATTCAACATTAGTGATTAATTTATTGAAAAATCTCTTCCCATTCCAATAAGTAATTTGAAACTCTTGTTAGCGTCTGATTTACGTCTAGTTTATAGGTAATGGATTACTGTTGTGTTAAAGGCACCGTAATAATTGTTGTGTCCTAATTTGAGGTGTATTATAAATTTATTTTTATAATTTAAATCATTCATTTTATACGATTTGTTGAGTACTTCATGTCTACCAAAAATCATATTAATCAGATATCAATAACTATGATCAATAACCAAAAAGATAAACAATAAATTTTTCTTTTGAGAAATAGCATAAAAAATATACAATTCAATTATATTGTTATTGATAACCGATTAATATGATTTTTGATAAATATAAAGCACTTAACAAATTTTATAAAATGAATAATTTAGATCATAAAAATAAACTCATAATACATTTTAAGACGGAACAAATCACTGTTGTGCAATTAATTATTGTGCCAAACCATACCTACAAATAGGCTTTTGAAATTAATGAATGCTCGGTCAAATCACCCATCTCTCCCACACTAAAAAATTAAGGTAGTTGACCAAAGCATTGGGAAAAGCTTCACTTAATTATTGGTCTCGTTTGAGAGATTGATTATTTTAATAAATTATTTTAATTTTTGATGATATTATATATATTAATTAGTGAATTAATATTAATTATGATATTATTATTGACCTCACTCATTATATAAATTATAAATATTAAAAATATTTTAAATTATGTCACATCATCAATTAGTACATTAATTGGTGAATATAGTATTATTTTTTAGTTTTTGAATATTTTAATAAATTAAAATATTTACATTTGGAGAGAAGATTATATTTTTTTTTTTGTAGTTATATGTGATATTTGAAAAAAAAAAATTATAAATTTAATTTAATATTTTATCTTATTAACTATTTTAATCTTTTTTTATTATTTTTTTATTTTTAAACCCAAAAAGTAAAAAATAACCTTTGCCCAACAAGACCATTAACAAGTAACAAGAACAATGTGCTTTGCCATTCTCAATTAATTGTGCCTTCAATAGCATTATAATCTCTAATGTCTCAGTGTAAAATAAAGTTGTTTGATACAATTTATATAATTGTGTCAGTATATTTTGTATTATTTTTGTTTATAACTTATAAAGTATAAATAATTATAAAATGTTTTAAAAAGTTAATTATTGAGAAATTAATAGTGATATGCTTTTAATTTGTACTTATGATTATTAATTTTTAACTTGTAAAAAATTACATTAAGGTCCAAAGTTATATATTTCTCTTTTTCTTTTGAAAAGTGTGGTGATTTAAAAAATATAGATAAAAGATGAAGCAAAATGATATGATAGCTTTTAATGTTATTACTTTCTAAATAAAGATTTTTAAGAAGACATTAATTTTGGGATCAGGTTTCTTTTCAGTTTGAAATTGAATGGGAACGTGCTGTAAAATGTGTGGAGGCTCATCATGGGTTCATAAAGGCCCATCACGGGTTCATAGAGGCCTATCACGGGTCCTGTTTCATAATTCAAGTCGTTCAATGTGTAGAGCTCATCGAGTATTTTATCTCTGAAAAAAATCACGTTGATTGGATATCGATAGTTACTTGATTGGACAAGATTTCTGTCAACGGTAAATATAATTTTCAAAATAAATTGTTGACAAAAATCTGATCTGATCAAATAGTTATCGATATCCGATTAACGTGATTTTTTACATGAATAAAGTATTCAATGATTTTTACATATTGACCGATTTAAATTATTAAAATAAGACATGTGATGGCCCCACAAACTCAACAATACCATTCAGTACTGGAGACAAGCCTGACCTCAATTTTTTACTCTTTGATTTTGGGATATGTGTTGCCTTTTCAGTTTTTTTGTTACAACTTGAGACTAAAAAATCTCATTTGCGATAAATTTTTTTGGCCTTTTAAACTTTTGTAAGAGTAAAAATAAAATGATTATAATTTAAATGTAATATTTTATCTTATTACTTTTTTAATTAATTTTATCCTTTTAACTATTTTAACTAAAAAGTTCATATGCTAAACAAGATCTATATTATTATTATAATTAAAAGAAAGTTGGGGATGGTTACAACTTCCACATCATACATTGACTAAGTGCACGTTCAAATCAAATGTGAAAGCAATTGATTTAGCATAAAACACGTTTGGAGCCCAAAACACTAAAGTCTTTGGCCTTGTTTGGGTACCCAATATAAGTGCATTTATTTTATCTTTTTATCTTTTTTGGGTCACATCAATCAACATCTCCTTTCTACTTTTTCTACACATAATACAAGAAAAGTCAAAAAGTACACTTATTCTAAACTTCCCAAACTTGGCCTAAATGGCAAAAAGCACTTTTTCACATGGGGATGTGGTGGGGCTCATCTATAGAGAATCCAATACACCAAAACTAAATAAATAAATCCTCTGGAGAATCTTACAACAATAGAGATATGCAAGATTTAGGCATATATTATTGTACATGGCAAGGAGATAAGAAGGAATCATGCAATTAGTATTTGTATGGTTCCAATGCTTCTCAGATTCAAGTTGATTAACAATTTTGTATTTTCTATTTATTGTTCTTTTGTTTTTGTTTCTTTTAGAGGGTCTATTTATTGTTATTTGAAAATAATCAAGGCTAACAAGTGTTATTGCGGTATTGTTCAATACTGAAATTGATGTAATATTTTTTTAAATACGTAAAAAAGTGTAACAAATATGAAAATTGTAAGAGGAATTTCATGTTTTTCAAATTTTGTTTTAGATCTCAGTATTCAATTGATTACACTATCATTTTAACTTAATTTTTTTATTGACATAATCTAATAAATAAAAAATATACATATCCCATCGATTTTTAAAATTAATTAAAAAAGAAGAAATGGCATGTATCTCTTGTATTACTAACATCAACTCGACAAAATTGATAGTATTAACTAGCATATAAAAATATAATTCATTTATTCAACGGACCTAAAGCTATCTGCATAAGCCCCATTCTCTAAGAAATCTTAGTCGATCTCTCTCTCTTTATATATTATTTAAGAGGGAGAGGGTGATACTTCTAACCTACCTTCCCCTTTCATTTCTTTTACGATTTCTCATTTTCTTTCTCTTGTTCGTCACTATGTTAGTTACTATTGCTTCTCCCGTCTCCTTCATCGGCTTGCCATTGACAAAGATTTCAAATCTCTACTCATATTTGATTTATGATCAAGATCCGACGTTACTAAATACACTTATATATACTAGGTGACCACCTCAGATCCATAATATTTTTGTTTTGTAATGTAAAAATAGTAATTAATGTACCACAATTACCTATTGCAACAATGAACAAATCTTAAAAGTGATTGATAATGTTTATTTGTTGGTGATTTTTTCTTTCTTTTTTTTTTTTTTTTTTTTTTGCGCGTTGCATTAAATAACTTATGACACAACTATCACTTGAGACTGCCAGCTTGTTGGGGGAGGCCCAAGCTTTAGACTTACAATTTTATTGTGGAAAGGGTGTTGGACAAACTTTAGGGATGGAAGCTTAAATTATTGTCCCATTCGGGTCGGGAAACTCTTCTTAAATTGGTCGCCTAAGCTTTATCCACCCATGTGATGGCTTGCTTCATATTTCATAGTAAGCTTTGCGCTGATTTGAACTCTTTGTTGAGCAATTTTTTGTGGAAAGGAGACCCCGAGAGTAGAGGTATTCATTGGGCCTCTGGGAGAAGATGTCCATTTTTAAAGCTGCAATGAGGGATGGGGTTTCGGGATTTTAGAACTTGCAACAAAGCTTTGTTGGCTCGACAAGGATGGCGGTTGTGCAAATACCCTAATTCCTTTTGTGGTCAATATCTTAAAGATCTGTATTACCCAAACACAGATTTTGGAATGCTAGAAAAGGAGCTAGGGCGTCGTGGGCTTGGGCAAGTCTCTTGGAGGGTCGTGAGGTGCTTAATCGGGGCATCCGTTGGCAGCTTTGCAATGGAAAGTCCATCAAGTTCTGGGAAGACAAGTGGTAGCTTCTTCAAAAAATTTCTGAGTAAAATCTCGTAAACCCAACGGATGTAATCTTTCTACAGTCAGTGAAGCCATTAACCCTACTACCAAAGGTTGGAATAAAAATGTGTTACATAGTTTGGTCTCTCACGAAGAGGTAGAAGAGATTTGTGGGATTCCCATTACGACTGAAGACCAAGTTGATCTTCTTATCTTGCACCATGATCCTAAAGGAACCTGTTCAGTCAAGTTCGGGTACATAATAGAAGTTGAATATCAACAGCATCAAGCTGGGGATAGGTTGTCCTCCTCTTTTCAGGTTTCAGAACATGTTTGGAAATTCATATGGGCACTCCCGATTCCTCTTAAGCTTCGACACTTCTGGCGGTATAATTGTAACAATTTGTTGGCCTCTAAAGCTAATCTTTTTCGGTGTAAGTGTGTTAAAGATGAAGTGTGTCCTATTTGCTAACAATAAATAGAGACTGGAGCATTTGATACGTGGATGTGACTGGACGAGGGCAATATGGTTTGAAAGTAGTTTAAATATCACTCTTAACACAGAGACCATTGGCTCGACTCGAAAGGAGGACTTGCGAGGTGTTTCAAGCTTTTGAAAGTAGCAAGGATCGAGTCGAATATTTTTGCAAGATGCTATTGTTGGCATGGCACATTTGGAATAGCCGAAATCACTTGTCTTTGACCATCATCCCATTGACCCTTGTTCCATCATCTTCAAAGCTGGAAAGGATTATAATGATTTTGCTAGTATGTCTTTGTTCAGTCAACAAACATCTAGTAATTTGAGTTCTTTGCAAGAAGCATCAAGGGTGTGGACTCCCCCTCTCCAAGGGAGGTTTAAAGCCAATTGAGATGTGGCTATCAAGCCTGGCACTTCGAGAGCATCCATGGCTATTTTAATATGAGATTGTAAAGGCTCTGTTTTGGAAGGGCCAGTTCGAATGGAGGAAGTGGGGTCAGTCATGCAAGGTGAAGCTATGGCTGTTAGATGGGCGTGTCTCATGGCCCGATCCCTTAATCTTTCTTAGGTGAAAATTGCTGGTGATAACAAAAATGTGATCTATGTGTGTGTGTTCGAGAATGATCCGCCTTGAAGTTATGCTCCCATCATCGAGGATATTAGAAGGTTGGCTAACAAGTGTAATCTCTCTTTCTTGTGAATTCCTTGTGAGGCTAACAATGCTGCTCAATGGACTGCTAGGGCCTTTCTTAATGGTGTTCTATCCTCTAATTGGTTTTGTAATCCTCCCAAAGGGCTGTGCAAGGCTTTAGCCTTGGTTTCATAATCTAAATTTTGATGTTCAAAAAAAAAAACACTACACTTGCACTGGAAACTTGCCGTTGTAATTATTCACCCAATTTTTTACTGATATGTAATTTTCCATTTTTCTTGTTCTATTTGGGTGGGCCATAAGCCCAAGGTGCTTTGCCCCTTCTTCATGGTTTCATGCCTATAATGGGTTCATTTGAAACTTCATGGGCTGATGTTGAGTAGACGTGTCCAGTTTTTTTCGTGGTTAAGGGATAGACATGGGCCGAATTTTTCCCCATGATTTTTTTGTGATTGTAAAGCAGCCTAATTATCAAGGTCCGTATTAAAATCATAATTGAAAATTTGGAAAAGATTTAGCCCCTTCAGAAGTCCAGCCCGATTTCGGCCCGTATTTTTGTGTCTATAAAGCAGGCCAATTCTCAAGGGCTATGTTAAAATAAGATTTGAAATTTTGGCAATTATTTAGCCCACCCTGAAGGAAAATTCTATTTTTACATACCTACTTAGCTTAAGGCATATACTTAATGAAATATTAATTTAATAATAATTATATCCTAAATAAAAATGACCATAATAGATATCTAACAACACCCATAATATTATATGAAAAATTTTTCTGTACACATCTTTTGAGAACAAAAAGATCTCAATGTACACCTTTTGAGTTAAAAAAATTAAACCCTAATTTTTTCATTGTTGTTACTTTACTTGTTACACATTCTATACTCCTCTATTGCTCACAAATTAAATAAATTAAAGGAGATGAGTTCCAAGGGAGTTCAAATTTTAGGAGAAAGAGTTCTGCGTTTTTTTTTGCTAATATTTTTAGAAAGACAGAAATTTCTCTTTTCCCTTCCTATTTTTTTTTCTCAACAAATCTCTACATAAATCTCAGATCGAAACACATTCCAATCACATGTTCTTACAAGGTAAGAGTCCACCCATAGATAAAATCTGGGTGATTTCCAGTTAGGGTTGTTTGAGAAGTGTTAGATTAGTATACTTTTTGACTTTTTAAGAAAAAACGTGAAATATGAGTTGGACTTGAAATGATATGGTAGAGAGGTAATGTGACTTGAATAAGATGATTGTAACCAAAATAGGATAATGTGCTAAAATAACATGTGCTATTTTAGCATATGCCAAACAACCACTAAATCTCTTTTTTTTCAAAAGTTGAATTCTTCGAAAGGACTATAAAAGATCAACAAATACAATAGATGATTTACACAAAAGACTAAATTTAAACTGTCAAAAAATTGCAGGTTTCAATTTTTTAACTAATGAAAGGTTTGATCTCCAAATAGATGATTTACAATAGCATAAAAAATATATATATATATATATAACAACATTTATATATAGCAAAAGTGTATGGAAATAAGGGTTAGTGGCGTGTGTACAATAATTATGAGTGAAGGATATAATTGTAACTTAAAGTGTGTGGATTGAGAAAATTAATTAATAATCAAATTAATAAATGTGTATTGAGAAAAGATGTGCTCAAAGCTAATTAAGTTTGTGGAAATAGAATTTTCCCACTCCATCCTGATTTTTACTTCTTCTTTTTTTTTTTTTTTTTTCAATTCTAATTACACTTCTAACCTTGAGAGAAAAATATTTTGTTCACCCACCATTTTAATTATTTATATAAAAACAACATTATTCACTTAAAGTAGTGGCACCACAAGAAAAATCACTTTTGGCGACTAAATTTTTAGTCGCCAAAAGTCTGTTTTTAGTCACCGAAAGTCGAAATTTGACTTTCCCCGACAAAATTCTTTAGTCGCCACATTTTTCGCGTATACGTCGTCGGCGTAGGTATTGGTGACTAAAACTTGTTTAGTCGCCAAAACACAGGTCTTTAGCGACCAATAATTTAGTCGCCAATTGTGTTTTACACTTTTGGAAATCAGGTTTTTAGCGACTAATAATTTAGTCGCCAATAGTCACTCAATCGCCGACTAAACGGTTTAGTCGCCAAAATAAAGAGTTTTGGCGACTAAATTTTTAGTCGCCAAAGGTGTTTCCGGCGAAAAAAAAAAAAACGCACTTTTTTTTTGCTTTTCCTGAGTTTCGAACCCCAACCGTCCCACATTCCAAGCCTTTTTGCAACACACTCCCTCCACTATGCCACTACAACTTCACATGAATGTATATGCAATATATATTATTTATATAGTATATTAACCGGTATTAATACAAAATAATATATATAAATATAATTATTTTAATTCAATATAATTTATGTAAAAAATAAATTATTTACTAAAAAAAAAATTAGGCCACTTTTGGCGACTAAAGTGAGTTTTAGTCGGCAAAACCCCTCCTTTTAGCTACTATTTTTTTTAGTAGCCAAAAACATGCACTTTTGGCGACTAAAGTGAGTTTTAGTCGGCAAAACCCCTCCTTTTAGCTACTAATTTTTTTTAGTAGCCAAAAACATGCACTTTGGCAACTAAAGTGAGTTTTAGTCGGCAAAACCCCTCCTTTTAGCTACTAACTTTTTTTAGTAGCCAAAAACATGCACTTTTGGCGACTAAAGTGAGTTTTAGTCGGCAAAACCCCTCCTTTTAGCTACTAATTTTTTTTAGTAGCCAAAAATCTCCACTTTTGGCGACTAAACTGAATTTTAGTCGCCAAAACCCCTACTTTTGGCTACGAAATTGATTTTAGTCGCCAATAACTATGCATTTGGCGACTAAACTGTTTTAGTCGGCAAAAGTGGTCACTTTTGGCGACTAATTCCATTTTAGTCGCCAATTCTCCTACTTTCAGCAACGAAAAATGGTTTTTTGGTCGCCGAAAGTGCTGTTTGTTGTAGTGTGGACTCGTAAAAAAAAATTAAACATATAAATTATTTTTGTTTGTAGAAACTGCAATCAATAGAATTTCACTAATTCCCCCCCCCCGCCCCCCCCCCCCCCCGCCCCAAAAAAAAAAAAAACAAAACAAAACAAAAGGAAAGAGCTTGACATTGTTCACTCATCTTTTGTGATGAAAAGAAACATCATGGATTATTTAAAATTAAAATTTTTAAAATTACTTGCAATAATATAGTAAGTGAGTTGATCTATACATAGTTGAGTTTATAACAAATAAAAATTAACACTTAATCTATCAAACTATTGTGGATAAAATTAAGATATTTTTTTTAGATGTCTGAATCATTATATACATATATATATACATATAATTCAACTCATTCCTAGAGTGAAAATAGCAATAAAATAAAATAAGACAACCAGAGAGAAAAATGTAAATACATCATCCATTTAGCAAGATTCTCCTAATATCCTATTTGTTTATGATAACTAAATAAATATATTTTTTATGAAAATGTATATGATAGAACAGTGGTATGCTCAAAATAAGAAGTAAAGTGACAAAATAAAAATAAAAAGATGCGTTAAAGTAGTGTACACCAAGCAGTTGACTTTCAAAATTTACTAAATTAGACTTTGACTTTGGTATAATTTGATTTGAAATTTAACATCCACAAACCCACATAAGCAATATGATAATATTAGTAATTTTATTTAAATGCTATAAATAAAATATAAGTTGCGAGTTCTATTATGAAAATAAATAAAATTAAAAAATCTAACAATGTTATAACTTTATAAAAGTAATTATTATTTAAAAAAATTGTAAAATTTTGCCTCTAGCTTATAGTTATAAAAGAGTAAATTATACTTTATTCTCTTTACATTTGGTCACTTTCTTATGTTGGCTGAGCTTTCATGTTTCAAGTTCTTCTCAATTTATTCTTAAAAGCTAATTTTTGTTAAAAATTAGGCAAAAAATGTCACAATATCTGAGAGGGGAATTTATTCCGACTTGGTGGGCTAATCAAATTTAGGCCTGGACCGAGCGAGGTTTGGGCTTGGGCCAAGGTCTTAGCTCAAGTGAAATGAGGCCGATACTCTGGACCGAGGTACTAGCATGGTGGAAGTAAAAGTGTGTGAATAACCAAGGTCCTAGATCACGCACTTGGGCTAGCCCGAGGTCTGGAAGATGGACCAGTTTGTTTGTTGGGCTCATGACTTGAACTGAGCTAGTCCCCGGTCATATCGAGGTCAAGCGCCAAACACCTTGACAAATAAATGAACCTTGAATGAATTAAGTACCGAACACCTTAACAGATAAATGAAGCTTGAATAAGTTAAGTGTGGGCAACCGAGCTGGTCCATGAGCTCGGTCATTGAAGATGATCAAGAGTGGGGCTAGTGTACACCGGACTATTTTCAGCTCAATAGGAATTGCCATGTGGCCCAATCAAAGAGCATGAAAGAAATTCTACCATCTGTACAAGTCAATATCGTTAGGCAGTTTTGCTATTTAGTATTTGGCAGTATTTGCACTTACACATAGAAAAATACAAGAGGGGAGCATATCGATGCGTCCAAGGAAGGACAGACAAAGAGGTGTGCGCACAAACTATATAAACGGTGCAGTGCCTCCATGCACAGGTTTAGAACCCTTACACACTGAGAACTTCTGGTTATTAGAGCTCTCTCTCTCTTTTGTTTTCTCTCTCTAAGGTTGTGCTAACTTGACCGTTGAGGGGTATTCCGGCCACCACCCGCCGGGTAGCTCATTATCATTGTGTTCTTAGGTTATTCGGAGTAAAGCGAAACTTGGGCACAAGGAGTATGGATAGCGACGAATATTTGCTTCCTACATAATTAGCACTGTCTGTGGGAATTGAACCCACGAGCACGTGAGAACTTTTGACTGAGAAAACCTTGTCCTCCAAGCCTTTCCAATCACCTTCCATGGCGACCAACTACGATGTTCTAAAGTCCGTCGTCGACAGCATTACTCTTGAGTCAGTTCTGCGTCACAATGATTTGCCCGCTATTTTGCCGATGGCCGGATTGGAGACGGCGCGTGGGCTTCTCAGTGACGCGCGAGACAAATGCGCAAGGAGTTCTGGACAGTCGTTGAGCCCAAAAGGACGCCACCGACGGCGAGAAACACACACTCAACACCTGGAAAGCAAGCTGAGAGACCAAGATGCCATCATTAGGAAGATGACGATAGAGATGGAGGCCACGAAACGCAAACTGAAGGAAAAGGGCACTATTGGAGTAGGAAACCACAATGAGTGCACCTGATCCCACTACTCCGGTAGTCAGAGCAGACGATAACCTCATTCGCTCTCCATTACAAGGAACTTTGGAGTTGACGACTTCGTCACACCTATAGGGGTGTCTCGCACTCAGGATAGTAGCTACCACCCTTTATGACCGTCAACAATGTCAAGATACTCATACTCTGATTGGTCCGGAGATTTGCGGGGTGTGTTAGGCGAACAAGCACGCCGGTGGGAGGTGCAGAGAGTACCAACGCTACAACGTTTGGCCCCTAGTGAGCGCATCAGTGAAAAGGTTGTAATACCTGCACCCCGCCAGCCAGCGCACATGTCACCAGACAAGGAGTTAGCGAGGCTGAGCGCCACCCTCTTCTTCATAGAGATAGAGAACACACCGTTCCCCGTTGGCCTTCATTAACCCAAGTTTATGCTTTATAACGGAAAAATCGATCCGTACATGAACGTGAGTCATTTTTGGTAGGTGATGGTTGGCCACCGGCACAACAACGCACTTTTGTGCCTTATTTTCCCATCTAGTTTGGGTGAGTTTAGCCTGAAATGGTTCGAAGGCTTCCAGAGGAAAGTATCGAGAGGTGGCAGCAATTAGTGGAGGCATTCGTGATCTGATTCAAAACCAACACCAAAACACCTAAAGAAGTTGACCACCTTGTGGGCATTAAGATGCAACCGAGCGCCTCACTCAAGGCATACAACATCAAGTATTGGGAAATATTCAACGAGATTATTAATTGTCTGATAAACCTAGCAATCACTCAATATAAGCGCGGTCTCCTTGTTGGACATTGACTAAGAAACTCGTTCACCATGAGTCAATTGACGATCATAGAGCTGCTACTGTAGTGCATTAATGAGCACATCCAAGTTGAGGATGATGTGACTGCGTCTACCACGAAGGTGAATCCGGTAGCAATGGACAAAACAGTGGACGAAAAGGTTCATGCTGTTGGACAGGAAGTAAACCATCTAAACAACCACGAAAGAGAACAGGGCCACAGTGCTAACAGCAAAAATCGGGGTAAGGATTGTAACAACGACCGAGCTATCTACCTCCGCAATGTCGGGGAAGATGCAAAGCGAAAGTTGAACTCTCGAACAAGCATCACCACAATTTTCAAAATCCCAATCTACCGCATACTTAGCGAGATCTGTGACGAGGCATATGTCTAGTGGCTGGCTAAATTAGGCGATGCACAAAGAGGCTTCAATCTGAGGTATCGCTGCACCTACCATGATGAGCGTGGGTACCGCATAGAAGACTGTGTACTTTTTAAATAACATTTAGAGGAGTTAGTAGTAGCTGGCCACCTAGATCGTTACATTGATGGAGGCGTCAAGACCGTGCCCGAAGCTCAAGCCGAGCCAAATGGCTTTGCCACTTTAGATGTACCCCCAAGACGTAATCAATGTCATCCATGGGATTGTAGAGCCGACGCGGGTATACAAACTCCGGGGAATGATCAAGAAAGCGAAGCATATGAGAGAAGTCCTATTTGTTTAGCTGGCCGTAAAGAATGGCAAGATTGAAGCAACAGATGTCCTTAACTTTTCAAGTAGAGATCTGGAGCGAATTCAAAACCCACACAATGATGCATTGGTGGTCACGCTCCTCGTGAAGGACTTTGACATTAAACACATTTTAGTCGACCAGGGTAACTCGGTCGAAATAATGTATTATGATGCTTTCAAGCAGCTTAAGCTGTAAGACAAAGATTTGGCCCCGACAACCTCGCCACTGGTCGGTTTCAATTCAGAACCAGAGTGGCCGTTTAGGAAGATCATTCTACCAGTCAAGGTAGAGACAATTGTCAAGCAAGTGAAATTTTGGATATTGAAGATGCCCTCCACTTATAACTTGATCTTGGGCAGAGGATGGCTTAATGCCATGCAAACGGTGGCGTTAACTTACCACTAGGTAATGAGGTTTCCCTTCGCCATCGGGATGATAAAAGAAGTATAGGGAAATCAAGTCATGGCCAAGCAATGTTTCGTGGCCGTAAACGGAAGTCTAGCTGCCAAAGGCTTCATACAGATGATCGAAGGACCAGAAGATCAAAGCGTCCTGGACGATGTGGGTAAGAAAGCCAAGGAAAAAGGTATCGAGGACTTAGTGGAGGTAAGGATCAATGAGAGTGATCTGGAGAAGTTCTTTCTGCTAGGATCAACCCTGACTGCCCAAGAACGATTGGAGATAGCGAATTTATTGGTGGCAAATATTGAAGTGTTTGTATGGACGCCTTACGACATGTCTGGCATCGATCTGAGCTTCATTTTCCACTAACCCAATGTTTTCCCTAATGCGTGACCAGTAATTCAAAGAACTTGGAGATCGGCGCTTCATCATACCGAGGTAGTGGCTAAAAAAGTAAAGAAAGAATATGTTGGAAGCTGGAACGATCCAGGAAGTACACTATCTTCAATGGATTTCTAACACCATCGTTGTGCCAAAAAAGAATAGGAAATGACAAGTTTATGTCGACTATAAGACGGTCAACCGAGCTTGCCCGAAAGACAGCTTTCCTTTGCCTTGAATTGACCAACTAGTAGACCTCACAGCTGGGCACAATAGGCTGAGTTTCTGAGATGCCTACCGTGGCTATCACCAAATTGCCATGCATGAGTTCGACTAAGAAGTTATTTCTTTCACGACCCTAAGGGGGGTTGTTCTACTATTGGGTCATGCCGTTCAAATTGAAGAATGTTGGCGCCACCTTCCAGTGAATGATAACCAAAATGTTCGCCCCTATTAGGCCGGGCAATGAAGGTATACCTCGATAACATGGTCGTCAAAAGCAAATGTGAGGTTGATTATCTAACCGATCTAGCTGAAATGTTCATCATTCTGAAACAACACAAGTTACGTCTCAATGCGGCAAAGTGTGCCTTTAGAGTAAGGTCTGGAAAGTTCTTGGGTTTCTTGATCACCAACAGAGGAATTGAGGTAGACCCATCACAAATTAACGCCATCCAAGAGCTGAAGCGGCAAAACTCAACAAAGGACGTGTAACATCTTGCCGGGCTAGTAGCCGCGCTTAATAGATTTATTAACTGGTCATCAGATCATTACTGTCCTTTCTTCTAAGCTTTAAAGTTGAAGTTCTTGTGGGACGAAGAATATGACAAAGCATTGGCCGAGCTAAAGACATACATGTCTTCTGCTACACTCCCTGTCACGCCAAAGCAAGATTAAGAACTCTACTTTTATTTGGCCGTTTCCCAACATGCCATCAGTGCGGTGCTTGTTAAAGCAGAAGGCATACAGCATCTACCGATCTTCTACGTGAGCAAAACCTTACTCCCAGCAGAATCGAGATACTTGCTGCTCGAGAAACTTACCTTGGCACTAATGATGGCCTCCAGGAAGTTGGTATATTATTTTCATGCGCACACGATCGTTGTGCTAACAGAATTTCCATTAAAAGCCTTATTTGAACGGGCAAACTTCTTTGGTCGAATCTTGAAATAGGCAGTTGAATTGGGGCAGTTCGATATCAGGTTTCAACCCAGAATTGCCATCAAAGCATAAGCATTGGCTGACTTCATCGTAGAATTCTCACCAAGGACTCACCCGGTGTGCTCGATGGATCTTACTGATCCAACCGAACAAAGAGGGTAGGCACCGTGGAAATAGCACAACCAACTTCCACTCTAGTTTGCTTCAACCCACCTAATGAGACAAACATGAAAGGCGACGTGGAAATTGCGTGCCAGGCCACAAGTCCATCACTTGAAGGATAACCACAACCTAGCAATGCATTGGAGGGTTCCGAGATAACCGGACATTCTATTAAGTCCAACACTGCATCGCAATGGGGAGAAGAAGTCGTGCAAGATACAATTAATAACAGCGCGCTTGAAGCGAAGATAGCTGAGCAACCGAGCAACCCAGGCACGGAACACTTGGCCCTTCAAAAATCTCAAAACCCCGCAGAATGTTGGAAGCTTTTTAGAGGCGAAATATGGAAACTTTTTGTCAATGGCACTTCAAATAGACATGGTGCCTGGTTAGACATAGTTTTGATCTCACTCGACGGATTGACCATCAAATATTCCATCGCACTTGGGTTCCTAGCATCAAACAATGAAGCGGAGTACGAAGCGCTGTTAGCCGATTTAAAAGGTGCACTTCAAATGAGAGCATCCGAACTGACGGTTTACAGCGATTCCCAACTCGTTGTAAACCAAGTATCCGGAGAATACAAAGCCAATGATGACAGAATGGCCAAATAGTAGACTCTGGTGAGAGAGTAACTCAAGAAATTTTAAGCCATAAGAGTTGAACAAATTGGCCGAGAAGGGAACAGTCGGGCAGATGAGTTGGCCGGTTCAGCTTCCATGGCCAACAAGACCACAACTAGCGCTCACTTGATTGAATTTCTTCCAAGACCCAGCATCAAAGAATCAGAGAAGACAGAAGCTCTCTACGCCGAGCTAGGTCCTTCCTAGATGTACCCCATCATTCTTTTCCTGAAAGAATGAATTCTATGGACTGATAAGAAAGAAACAAACAAAATCCGCATGAAGTCTGAGTGGTTTTAGATCTTTCTATCTGATGCCCTATATAAGAAATCCTTCACTGGTCCATACCTAAAGTGGGTCCATCCAGGTAGAGTCGACACTTTTCTTTTTGAGATCCATGAAGGGATATGTAGAAGTTATATCAGTAGAAGATCTCTAGCCTACCGCACTGTCTCACAAGGATACTGGTGGCCATGCATGCAGGCCGACGCGCAGAAGTATGTGAGAAAATGCTAGAAGTTCCAAAAGTTCACTCATCAAATTCATCAGTCGGCCAGAGAACTTCTTCCTCTCATAAGTCCTTGGCAGTTCGCAATATAGGGACTAGATATAGTGGGACCAATCCCAACCGCCTCAGGCAACCATAAGTTCTTTATAGCCACGAAGGATTACTTCACCAAATGGGTCAAAGTTGAACCTTTGTAGACGATCAAAGAAAAAGATGTGAAGAAATTTGACTGGCAGAATGTGGTGACACGATTCGGAGTCCCCAAGGCATTGATTTCGAATAACGGCACCCAATTTGATTGAATGTTATTCAGAGGATTCTGTGAGGAACTGAAGATAGAATTCTATAATTCAACAGCGGCCTATCCTCAGTCGAATGGCCAAGTTGAAGCGTTAAACAAGACCATTCTAGATGGGTTGAAGAAAAGCCTAGAGAAAGCCAAAGGAAAATGGACCGAAGAACTTCCGAATGTTCTCTAGGCTTACCGAACAACGCCAAGACGCTCAATAGGGGAGACTTCTTTCACCTTGCCACTAGAGATCGACATGCTCACTATCTAAAGTGAAAATTTCGAGCCAGACTTAAACACATGGGCCATCGCTCTAGAGTTGGACCTTGCAGAAGAACACAGAGAGAAGGCACTGATCCACATCGCTGCATACTAATAAGAACTATCTAAGAAGTATAACAAAACAGTTCACCCCAGACAATTCAAGGTTGGAGATTGGGTTTTGCGGAAGGTGATGGGTAACACTCTAGTGTCGGGCGAAGGAAAGCTAAGGGCAAACTAAGAAGGCCCTTACAAGATAATCGGACTGGCTGGCAAAGGGGCATACCACCTTGAAGATCTCAACGGCCAAGCCATACTAGGACCATGGAACACGGTAAATTTGAAGTTCTATTATTTCTAGTTTGAACTTTCGATGTACACCCCCCAATTTTGTGATGTAATTTTCCAAATTTGTAGAAATCTATGAGATCTATATATAACGGGAATGAAAGTCACTTTGCTTAGAAAATTATTGTATTGCTTTTCATTTTCTTGTTGGATTTACCTTGGGCAAGGGACAACTTATTTCAACCTTTAGCCGATATGATTTTGCTCGACTAAAGGAGTTGGTGAATTGTCCCTTTCAGTCAAAATGGTTTTACCCCGGCTGAAGGAGTTGATGTTTTGTTCAACTCCAACCTTTCAGCCGAGATGGTTCTACTCGACTAAAGAAGTTGATGAATTGTTCAATCCCAATCTCCTAGCCGAGATGATTTTGCCTGGCTAGAAGAAGTTGATGTTTTGTTTAACTCCATCTTCTAGCCGAGATGATTTTGCCCGGCTAATGGAGTTGATGTTTTGTTCAACTCCCACCTTTTAGCAGAGATGATTTTGTCCAGCTAAAAGAGTTGATGAATTGTTCAACTCCCACCATTAGCAGAGATGGTTTTGCTTAGTTAAAGAAGTTCGTGAACTGTTCAACTCCCACCTTTTAGCCGCGATGATTTTGCCCGGCTAAAGGAGTTGATAAATTGTTCAACTCCCACCTTCTAGCCGAGATGATTTTACCTGACCAAAAAAGTTATTGTTTCCTCTATGCCACGATAGTATTGCGCGGCTAGAAGTTAAAAGGACATGCATTACAAAATTACAAATGACGGAAGTTCTAAAATTTCTATTGATTGAAAATTCAAGTACAAGAGTTAGGGCAGCTAGCCCGGTTACACGGCTCGAAAAAAAAATACAATAAAAAAAAAAAAAAACAAGAGGAGAAAGATCAGCAAATTCGTTTCTAGCTTCAACCACAATGTCCTCCAGATCGACCACAACAGCTATTTCTTTATCACCGCGTTTCTGCTGGGTGGTCCCCTCTTGCTCGGCCACCTCTACGGCCTCATCATCGGTCCCATCTTCATCGGTTTCCTTTCCTTGCAAAGCGTTGAAGACTTCGTTGGCATAAGAAACCATGTAGTCCGGCAGAAAGGCTAGGGGAGGAGAGGTGAACATCTTGGTTGAAGGACTCTGATCGAGCTTTTCGCAAGCAACCTTCCATCCGAACTGAAAGAAAATGTTCTTAGTGGCATTGACTTGCTTGGTGTAACTTTCTTCGGCATCCTTGAAGTCACTGTTCTCAACAGCCTTCTCCAAAGAAGAGACAAAGAATATGAAGTCGGGGATCATGTGTTCATAAAAGTAACTCCCATGAAAGGGCAAACGCGGTTTGGGGTAAAAGGCAAGTTGGCACCGAGATACATTGGGCCATATGAAATCCTTGAAAAGATCAATTCGATAACATACTAAATAGCCTTACCTCCGGTAATGGAAAACATGCACAATGTTTTTCATGTCTCAATGTTACGGGATTACTTCCGAGATCTGCACCATGTTATCGAGCCGACACATGTGCATCTGAAGGATGATTATACGTATGAAGAAAGGCCTGTTCAAATTGTGAATCGCTGGATTAAAAGAGGAATAAAGAAATACCGTTGGTGAAAGTCGATTGGCAAAATCACGAAGGAACGTATGCTACATGGGAAACAGAAGAAGATATAATGAAGAGATATCCAAATTTGTTTCTGTTAGACCCGCTGTTCTTTCAAACCAAAGGTAACTCGAGTTTGGAGGACCAAACTCTTTAAGGGGGGAAGACTGTAACAACCCTGACCCATGATTAACGTTAATCCATGATTTAATATGCCTAATAAGTTCTTAAGATCAAAGCCTAAATTAAATTGTATGTGTGTTGTCTTATTTGAGTTTATATCTATTTAGCGTAGAATGATCTGTTTACGTTTTCGATCTGTTCTGCAAATTGGAGGCCTTATCGGTATTCGATCATGAAATTGACTTAAGTTTTGTGTTATTTGGAATTTTTAGAATATTATGATAGGTTTGGTTAAAATTCGATTCGAAACCAAATAATTAGACTAATTAATGCAAAATGATTGCCTTTAACCTCAATTGAACATGTGTCCTGAAGTGGGCTATATACTTGATCCCATTAGGTCATTTTTATATCATCAACTCATGCTCCTAGACACACAAACATGAGAGAGAAGTGAGAGACTAAGAAAGGGTTTGGGATCAAGTGAGAAAGGGGAAAACTTGCAAGAAATTATTGTGAGATTAAAGGGAATTTGAGAGTTTTAACTTCAACACTTGTGAACTCAAGTCTCTAGGTAAGAATTTTATCCTTAAGCCTTGAAATCTAGACTATAATGCATGAACACAAGAGAATTATGTTGAATAATGCAAGAATTGAGTTAGAAATGAAGAGTATTGAGTCATACCATGCATGCATGCATATTTTCTCACATTTTGAGTTTAATTTCCAAGAATTCCTTTATGCATGTCTTGAATTCACCTTAATTTTGGAAAATCATCAAGTTTCATGTTGTTTTATAGTATTTGATCATGTTTTAAGAAGCTTAAGTTCAAAAAAATTCATGCAATTCATGTTTATGGAACATTCATAAATTTTAAGTTGAATTTTTGCACATTTGGCAAGCTATTGGGCCATGATTTCTTGAAATGATCCCTAATTCATGATGTTTTATGAGTTTCTAAGTGTTTTCTCAAGTTTTGGCCCAGAAAAATCGAGTTTTGATGCTTTAAGATTGAGTTTTGAACTTTGAGAGCAAATTTAGAAATTTTAGAATTTGCACCCACTGTTCGAGCGAAGTATTATACGCTCAAGCAACCACCTTTGTTTTTGCACCTCCGCTCGAGTGACCAGAAGTCCGCTCGAGCGTGAAATGCATGCTCCCCGAAGTTCATGTATTTTTGCAGATCGCTTGAGTGACAAAAGTCACACTTGAGCGAGAGTCTGAGTCTTACGCTCGAGCGAAGATCGAACATCCGTTGAGTGTGAAAATCAAGCAACCAGTACTTTTTCAAAGTTTGCAAACCGCTCGAGTGAAGGAAGTTGCGCTCGAGCGAACCCTCACAACTTGCATGTCCGCTTGAGCAAGGAAAGCCACGCTCAAGCGTGGACCCTGTTTTCAGCGAGTTTTGAAAAATGTTTTCAAGTACATTTTTGCATCATCATTCTATTCTAGGCATTCCTAGGCCAAGATTAAGACACCATAATGAGGATAAAGGCTAGAAACATACTAAGAACAAATGAAATAAGTTATGTACAATCCGAGCGTGTGTTTTAATATATGTATTTGTCATGTTATATAGATCACGCGCCTCAAGTTAAGTGAATTGCCCACTCTACCCGTCTATTTGGAGCCACCAATTATCTATGAGTAATAACTTTGTAAAGCTATGCTCATTTAGAAGTATTTTCTGAATGATATAAGATGATCTGTTTCTGAAATATTAATTTCTGTATGAATGAATGGTTGTCTAATGTTTTTGAAATGTATTCATGACATTCTTAGTTTCAGATGACATCCGTTATCTGTTCTGTTACGTCCCAATTATGGGTCAACTGTACGTCTCATGAGCCAACTGTTATGGATCCTTTTGTATACGTCTCTTTATGGGTCAACTGCACGTCTCATGTGCCAACTGTACCGTCTCCGTGCACGTGAGTCAACTGTATACCTTTATGGCCGTCCCTTTATAGGTCAACTGTATACCTTTATGGTCGTTCCTTTATGGGTCAACTATTTTTGCTAGTGCTAATGAATGTACCACGTATGATTGACTGGAAATTCTGATTATTAATATGATTCTGAATCTGTATCTGTTATGAACTATGATTTCTGAACATGATTATGAATCCATTTTTGATGACTACTGAATTCTGTTTTCTGTAACTGTCTTGGACAACATTCATTAAACCCCTTAACTCTGTTATTATTCACTGGGCTCCAACTTACTATTTATATTATGTATGTAGGTGGGCAGGCATGTGACTAGGCCCAGAGTTGATGGCCTAAGATTCTATTCTGTCAGCCAACTACCGTGCCTCCCGAGGAGGTTCCTTTTAAGATTATCATGCCAAGGCTTTAGTTGAGTTTGTTCTGTATATCTGTACTTGGGCTAAGCTCTCCTCGACTCTATCTGTGTATTTGGGTGACGTAAGACTAATGTATTTTTGACGTCACATTTATATATATATATATACATACATAAGTTTGTTTCGATCTTTTCTGTCCCATGTATGCCTGTACAGCACTATGGACTATGTAAATTTGTATACTTGCTTCCGCAATCCCTATTATATGTTATTCTGTTCTGAAGCCTTTGGTAATCTAAGGATTACTTGCCGGTTACGACGCTAAACTCATAGGGGCGGGTTTGGGTCGTGACAACCGCGAACTTGACCATCCGGGTGTCCGGTACATAGACTTTGTCAGATCGAAAGCAAGGAGTTTCTTTTTGTCTTCGTCCACAGATGCAGTTGCCAGGATCTCCTTGCCGTGATGCTTGAGCTTCGTCTCCTAAGTAGGTGTTGGTGCAGCCTCTTACACCTCCTACTCGGCGCTCAATTCAGCGACAAGCTCGGCCGACGGATCTGTTGTCAAGACCCAAACCCGATACCCAAAGCCTCAGCATTGCAACAAGATGAAAATAAAATAATTCTAATAATTTTGTAATCGTAGCGCAAGCGAACAAATTAAATAAATTAAAATAAAATAATTAAGTATTGAATGTTTATTAAAATGAAAGAAAAATAGTCACTTAGGCTTTTATTTATTATAAGAGTCTAATAAAAAATACAAATAGCACAAAAAAAAAAAAAAACACTGCGATTTATTCCCCATCTTGATTCCGCTAAACCTCGTCACTTGAAAGGGGTAATAACTATAAGCACATAGCAGAGTGAGAAATATTATACTGTGAATATAGAGGCACGAAATAGCCATAGATAGTTATTTAAGTTAAAACATTAACATAATTTAAGTAGCATAAATAAATTATTTAAGTAGCAGAATCTGAAATAAAAATTACGTAAATAACTATAACCACGGTACTGAACAGAACAGAACAGAGGTCACTGGAGTGACAATCATAATAGGGGTCAATGGATCCATGACAAACAGAGGACTACAAGTGGCCAAATAGGGACCAATGGTTATTTAAGTCCCCCAAGGCATGGGATTCCCGTGGTGGTACTTATAGAAAATAATTGTTTACAAGATCATTGTCAAATACTTTCTAAAATTTAAACGAACATATCCATGAGTTTCAATTTAAGCAAATAGGGTTCAGAAAATAATCCACGTAATTAAAACATTAACGTAACCATAAAACATAAATTATATAAAATAAATTATGGTAACTCAAAACATTCGTAAAATATATTATGGTAACTCAAGACATGTAGAAAATATATTATGGTAACTCAAGATATAATATAACTCACCTTAAGATTAACCCTTATCTTTAATTTTGTTACTACAACTCCAGCTATACCCCTTACTTTTCGAAGCTTCACTGGTACAGTACGAATAAGCCTTAGATTTCTTGTTCTTATTTTTCTTTGAAGTTCACTAAAGTGAGTCCTCACTATTTATAGTTGGTAAATGGGCTAATAGCTGTTAGTGTGTGGCAATGTGTGGCTCACAAAATTTGGCCACCTGTCCAAATTCAGCCACCTGTCCAAGCATGTCACCAAGGCTATATATGCATATTCTCAATCCTATATGCTTGGCTGAAGGCCTAGCAGGATTTTTTTATTTTTTTTTTGTATTATTTAATTTAATTCTAAGGTTATGATTCCTAAAATTACTTATGATTGTGCGTTAGGTTCACATCTAAAAACCTTACTACCTAACTATAAAACATCACTAACCACTTACTGAATATTTAACGTGCGGTGCCTCACAATTTAATTCCTTAACAATTCCCAATTTCCTAAACTATGCATTTATTTATTTTGTTATTTATTTTTATTATTATTATTATTTGTTTTATTTTATTATTTTATTATTTATTTTTTTATAATAATAAAGAATTCTATTTATTGTAGTATTGAATAAAATTTACAAATTCGAGTATCACATCTGTGGCACAAGCCCTCTTACTAGCGCGGCACGGCTTTGAGCTAGCCCAGGTGGCGGCAGTTGAGACCAAGGCAATCACAGTTCCAGAACTTTGATTGGCAATTGGGATAGGGAGTGAGCTGTTTGGTAGCTCGGTGGAAGTGGTTGTGATAAGGCTTTTAATTCGGTTTCTTTTAGCCATCTCTTATTTTTTGGTTAGCCGGATTAGTGGAATGTCTGGTAGTGTTGGGTCTGGCGGAGGAGAAGGCTCTTGCAAGAAATCTGTAACCTTGCTTTTAAGTTTGGCCGAGTATCGATAGCTTGGTACGTAACCAAGAAAATTGTGACAATCTCGATGCCTGTACTTCAGCACGGTTCTAATTGCAACGCAACCTCGTTTGGGTTGGAGTAATTTGCTTGCAACTCTTCAATATCTATAAGAAGAGAGCAATTAGCACAGAATAACAAAAGTAAATAAGTTGACCGGTCAAGGAGCGCGACTTACATGATAAACCAAAATTCTTGCTAATGTACCAACCAGGCACGTCAGCAGTCTCGTAATTGCCTGACACCAAGAAGAATTCATCATCGTGCATATCTTTGTCTGGTGTGCCGGTTACTAAATGTTTTCAGCGTGGCCTTATTTTCAAGTAATAATTAAATCCGTCGGCCGTACGATCGAGCGTGTATTGACGGAGAATCTCAGCCAAGCCTAACTACAATCCTAGGCGGTGATTCAGCTCGGTGACTTTGTTTATAATTCTATAAATGTTGGTGGACACTTGTGTAGGAGCCAGTCCGATCCTTCTTAAGAACTCGCAAACCAAGGGTTGCATCGGAAAACGAAGCTCTCCCTTAATTATGGACAGTATGATAAAGGAGCAAGAATCCAACCTGCCTTATGGAAGGATGTCCTCCTCACTGAGCTCCAAATGTACTTCTGCTAGAAAGCTATACTCCTAGTGGAACACGATCAAGCCACCAGGCGTGTTTACCAGGTAGCGGTAGCGACCCATGAAACGCGGTTCAACTTGCTCAGCAGAATATGTTTGCCAAGGATATGGGCTGCTCGGTCTTTGAGAGCCTTTATGTTAGTGTGCCTAGTCTCCTAGGATTCTGCAGTTAAAAAACAAAGTGTCAAGTGACAGCGCGGCCGCGCAGGTAAAGCCAGATGGTAGCTTGGTCAACTGAGTTTTGCTAGTTTCTAGCTCGGTTATTTGTTGTTATCCAAATCACAGCTCGATCGTGCAAGAAAGCCAGATTTTAGCTCGGTTACGCAACCTTTATGTGTTTTAATAGCTCGATCCCAAGGTTTGGCGAAATTTAGCACAGTTGCGCGAGCGATCCAGAAGTTAGGTCAATCACGCTATCTATTGTGCAATGTAGTAGTTCAGTTTTCATCTCTAAGTTCTATAAACAAGAAACTTGCTCGATCAAATCATGATTTGGGATCAAATTGGGGTTTTTAGCCCGGTTAGACCCAGATCCACACCTGTTCATCTTAGGAGTTGATGAACAGTGTTAGAAACTAAGGGCACAGGTGCTTTCTGGAACTGAAAATAGGGCTAAACCCTAGCCTAATCAAGTTTTCAACAGTGTTCAACCACTATTATCATATTGAAAACAAAGAAATTGTGGTTGGAACTCAAAAATGCGAAGAACAATGAAGAGCATCGAGAGGTAAGGAGAACTTACGGATTGGCTCTTTGATAGACAATCCAATTGATGGAAAATGCCTTGATAGCTTCGAAAAGGCTAAATACACAAGAAGAAAGCTTCGATTCAATCTTCGGAAGCAAGAGATTGGAGATGACAGCCTTAGTTTTTTGGAATAAACCAACAAAATTATGGAGAAGGCGATGAATAGTGAAAATGAAGGGTTATGTATAGTGGTTATAGGAATGGAAATGAGAAAATGTGGCAAGATTTGAATTTGGAAGGACGCTGTGGGACAATTGGGTTGGCCGTACAGGCCAATAGACGAACGACACGTATCCATGATGAGACGTTTCAGTTAGGAGAAGTACCATAAGAGCAGAAGTTTAGTAAACCGAGAACTAGCTCGGTCGCACAATGCAATCCTAATTGCGTGAACGAACTAGGGACCAGTAACAAAACAAAGCGAGCAATCGAGCGGGGGAGCCTAGCTCGGCCAAAAACATAACGCCCAGTCACGCAAATGACGCAAGTGCTAAGAATCGAGCAAGATTTACAACCGAGCAAGAAAATTAGCTCGCCCAGAGAAGGTAATCCTAGTCACGCTGGCGCAGACGGAATTAAGGGGCAATTGAGAGGGGAATTTATTCCGGCTTAGTGGGCCAAGCAAGTTTGGGCTTGGACCAAGTGAGATTTGGGCCTGGGCCGAGGTCTTAGCTCAGGTGAAATGATGCCGCACGCTCTGGACCGAGGTACTAACGCGGTGGAAGTAAAAGTGTGCAAATAACTGAGGTCCTAGATCACACAATTGGGCTAGCCCAAGGTTTGGAAGATGGACCGGATTGTTCGTTAGGCTCATGACTTGAATCGAGCTAGTCCCTGGTCATGTCGAGGTCAAGTGACGAACACCTTGACAGATAAATGAAGCTTGAATGAGTTAAGTGTGGGCAACCGAGCTAGTCCATGAGCTCGGTCATTGAAGATGATCAAGATTAAGGCTAGTATAGACCGGACTGTTTTCAGCTCGGTAAGAATTGCTATGTGGCCCAATTAAAGCCCATGAAAGAAATTCTACCATCTGTACGAGTCAATACCGTTAGGCAGTTTTGTCATTTAGCGTTTGGCAATATTTGCACTTACACGTGGAATAAGACAAGAGGGGAGCATATCCATGCGTCTAAGGAAGGATAGACAGAGAGGTGAGTGCACAAACTATATAAATGGCGCAACGCCTCCATGTACAGGTCTAGAACCCTTACACACTGAGAACTTCTAGTTATCAGAGCTCTCTCTCTTTCTTTTGTCTTTTTTCTCTAAGGATGTGCTAACTTGACCGTCGGAGGGGTATTCCGGCCACCACCCGCTGGATAGCTCACTGTTGCTGTGCTCTTAAGTTATTCGGAGTGAAGTGAAGCTTGGACACGAGGAGTACGGAGAGGGACGAATAGTTGCTCCCCGCAAAATATCTATCACATAATATAAAATTATATTATTATATTGGAGTTTGAGTTATATAAGATGTGTGGGTTATATATAATAAACTATTTTTATAGTAGGTGACTATTAATGTATTATTTTTTGTCTAGTTTTGAATAGAAATTAATTTTAAAAGTAAAATGAGACACTTAAAATATGATTGGCGAAAGTAAAAAAAAAAAATTTAAAGACCAAAATGATGGGACTTAATACTTGGTTTGGTTTAGTTTGTATTTAAAGACCAAAATGAGAAAGTGGCTAAATATAAAAAGGGCAAAATAAATGTAACATTTGGTAGAGTTTTCTAAATATGATTTGAGAATAAAGTTGTATTTTGAGTTTGTAAGTTTTGGAATTATGATTTGAGTGTAAAAAATTTATTTGGTTATGAATTTTGAATTGAGTTTGAAATGAATGATGTGATATATGATATTTAATTAAAAAACTTACAACTCATAATCAAATACAAAATCCAAAATCTTATTTAAAGCTTATAAAAAATTTTTTAAAAAATTCTGGAAATATTTTTTTATTTAAAATATAAAAATAATAGGTAAAAAAAAAAAAAAGTACACTGTTCCAGTCAACCGGTCGGACGTCCGATGGACGACCGGGTTAGCCAAATTTTCTCACTTGGAAAACAGTTTCAAAAGTGGGTGTAAAATTAATTTTTGAAAACTACAATCAAATACCACGTGCAAGCTAAGAGGTGGAATTACAATTCTAAAGCTCTTCCAAACAGAGCCAAAACTTACCCTTTGATTTTTTTTTTTTGGTTTTTTTGCTACTTTTTAATTGTGAAAACATTATTGACAATGGGGCAGTTTGGGAAGTTAGAAAGCCAGCTTTTAACTTTTAACCCATTTTGAATGACATCACCTCTCATAATTTTTATATATAAAAGAACCAAAAAAATAAAAAAAAATCAGTTTTTAACTAACTTCCCAAATCACTCTAATATCTCTCCAAATACATCTAAACCGTTTATCGAGCTGTACTTACTTAGCTTTCATTTGGGATGTGGGTTGATTTTTTAACTTTTTAAGTATTTTAGCCTGGGGCTAAAAAGTTTTGTTTGAGATGAGTTTTTTGACTTTTTGACTTTTATAAGAAAAAAATAAAATAATTATGATTTAGATGTAATATTTTGTTTTATTAATTTTTTAACTTATTTTATCTTTTTATGACTATTTTAACCATAAAAATTCATCCCAAACATAGTTTTAAGATTAGAGGAATGTGAGAACTAGCATAACGAGCATTATTTATCTAGAGCATACCGAATTTGCATAGTCAACATGTACATGATCACTCCCAACCAGCCTCAACCCGACCCTCAACCAAAAAATACTTCAGTTTTTACACCCCCTCTCTCTCTCAAATTGACGCAGACAATCAACGAGGGCAGATCTGCGAGAGAACTCAAAACCTCCATTCACTCTGTCTCTCTCTCTGGATCTACGAGCCTGTAGATTACTTTCTCTATCTAAAATTATCTCTTCCTCTCTATCTCTCTATTCATCTCTTACATGTTCGGTAGTGTAATCCAATCGGATCAATCTTTTAGCTTTGCCAGATCTGAGGTAAATATTCGCTTCATTTCTGAATCAATTCATCAAAAAGAAAGCTATGATCTCTGTAGATCTGTGATTAATTTATATCATTAGGTTTTTATAATTGATTAATTGGGCGTTTTCGTGATTTGTAATTCGTGTATGGTGAGATCTGGATTGAGCCTTCTGAGTTGCAAATCGCGTTAATTTTGGTACTTCTTTTTTTTTGGAGAATTGTGTGGATTTTTTTGATTTAAGTGATTGTTGTGTACAGAGTTTTTGAGATTTGTTGTGATTGGGAGAAAATGTTGACGAAATTTGAGACGAAGAGTAATAGAGTGAAGGGACTGAGTTTCCACACTAAGAGACCGTGGATCCTCGCGAGTCTTCACAGCGGTGTGATCCAGCTATGGGATTACAGGATGGGGACTCTCATCGACAGATTCGATGAGCATGATGGTCCTGTTCGTGGCGTTCACTTTCACAAATCTCAGCCACTTTTTGTCTCTGGAGGTATTGAATTATTGCTGTCAATTTAAATTTTAGTCTATCAGTGACTTAGATTTTTACAGTTCTCTACATTGTAGCTGCGGTGATTCTCTGTGATTTGTTTGTTTTTATTTTAAATTATCGGATTCTGTTTAATGAGACTATTTGTTATTGATATTCGATAGATCTATTCGTGAATGGTTTGATGCATTATGTTAATGCCTAGATTTTGCATCG